>PVKH010033992.1:0-11933 GCA_004027955.1 Chaetophractus vellerosus
CAAAAGTCAAGGGTCTATTTTTGGGGGTTTTCCAGCTTATCAGACATTTCTTAAATATACTCCCTCCTTTTCAAAAGTTATTTACAATGTTTTAAGAAAACAATCATTATTGAAATCTCTCTTACTTCTTCTCTTTCCACATTTAAAATGTTAGTAAATGATGATAATTTAATCTCCTATCTCTTCCACTCTTACCCCTCAAAAAAAAAAAGAAAGTTATGTATACTCTGCATGCAGGATTTGTGGCAATACAAAAGAATTTACATATAACTACTCAATAACTACCTGCTAAAATAACAAATGCAGCATAGTAGAAAAGTAAAAGTGAATTAAATCAGAACCAGGGAAAATATAAAATGGAATAAAATCACAAATCCAAGGGAAAATATAGGACCCAGATATATAGAAAATACAAAATCCTAAAGTAAAGAGGGAACTTTACTGAGCTGTGACCAAAATAATTAATTACTTGTTCAACATTAAACAGTTAGTAAGTGGCTGCAGCAGGACTTGATATCAAGTTTTGACTCCAACTGCTGTGCTCTTTCTACTACAGTACTCTACACTTTTCTGTATTGTAGAGTATGGACAATGAATGCTTTGGCAAATTGTTTCCCAGTAAAATTTTTCTAGGTAGTGTACTCAACATATTTAATTTATACCAAAAAACCTGATTTTAATAGCATTTTGAAAAATATATTGCATAAATTCAGATAAATGTTGGATACATGACTCTAAAGGTAAGGTGGAGGTATTTGTTGAAGAACTTTGAATGCCGCAAACCACCAACAAACAAAAATAGAAATTGAACAACACTGAACTTGTGAGAAAACTTCACAAAGTACAAAGCACTCTAGAAGGTATAACTGATAAAATAAGAGCTGTTCTCTTTCTGTATTTAGTAACACCATGGTTATCTCCTGCTCAGACAGATTATCGTGGGGATGAGGTATAGCAACGTCCTTACTAGTTTCCATTTTTGTGGAATGCTTGTTTACATGAAGCCCGATCCATTCATTCATTACAAGCCACACCAACTTCTTGCAAGAGCTCCCTCCTTAGAGAAAGACCGTTTAATAGGCTGCCCCAACGGTGTCAGGTTAACAATTTTTTAATTTTCAAGTTGTGAATTACACAAGTAAGGCATTTTTCACAGTTGAATCTGGGTGAATTTTATAATAGCTGCAAAATCTCTCTGCCTCCAAGGCTACCGAAGGCTGGGTGGTGCTTGTTACACCCTCATTCTCCGTGGACAAGCACGTGGCGTCCTTCCCCGCAGACTTGCGGTTAAGATCAGAGCAGAGAGAGAAGGGGTCAGCATACTGTTCTTTCAGAGGCTTTATTCTAAACCCTTAACTTAAGAGACATCTATGAAGGGGATTAGAGATGAGAGCTGTCCCTTTTCCCCCTTCAAAGAGAGAAAGGAGAATAATAATTTCTGAGGTCAGGGAGAGATTTCTTCACTGATCCAAAGCATAGGATTTTAAGAAATAATTCATAGAAGAGGATTTTTTTAAAAGAACTGAAGACCAAGAGAGGCCAGGTAAGCCAGAATTATAGACACCTATAAGAAGTAAGGTAAAAAAACAAAACAAAACAAAACCTTTACATTTAAATAGGTGGAGGAAAATGGTAAATTTAAAGCAGTGGAAAGAAAGGAGGAAAAATTCAGATGTCCTTCAGTGAATTTTAAGCACAAAAGGTCATCTGCAACAGTTAAGGACACTTCTAGAAAAATGGTATGAACACTTATGGTCACCAGGTTTTGAAACCTGGGGAGGATGGTGTGTAAAGAAGGGGCAAAGATATTTGCATCATCACAGAAAGTCTATATTCTTCTTTTTAAAATGCTCAACTTTCTGAAATTTCTCCCCCCACCTCAACACACTTTGTGTAAATGCAAGTCAAACACAACACCTTAGCTATTGTGAAATTCTATGACTGCCTAAAAACCCTTAATAACAGACTCATACATGTGTATTCTAAGTCATGGTAACAAAAATACCAGTTTTACATGACTGGGCGCCTTCCATGCTATGGAGACTCAAAGAGCAATGAAAATTCAAGTGTCATTTCTTTATATTGCATGCTTGGTAACCACCAGTCCTTTGACAAACATTTATTGAACATCTATTATGTGTCAAATACTGGAAACATTAAGGAAGAGCATAATAAAATGCTTTCTTGATGAAAAAATATAATTTTTATGGAAGGAAGGAAGAGATGGAGGGTTGGAGAGAGAGAGGGTAAGTTAGCTGAAACTAATTTGTCATAATAACAATCTGTATATTGAATTTGATCCTGATGCCATTCAGATGTTAACTGAATAAGTCCTACTAAACAGTAAAAATCGGTAAAACAGAAGAATGAAAAAACTAAAATTGGCTTTGTGATCACCACATCTGCTTGGACTTCAAGCATTTTGTGAAAGCAATGCAAAGAGATTGTGTTCTTTTTTTTTTTTTTAAGATTTATTTTTATTTTATTTATTATACATCCCCCCCTTTTTGCTTGTTCTTGCTGTGTTCATTTTTCTCTGCATTCCTCTGTGTCTGCTTGTCTCCCCCTGCTGGGGCGACCTGCCAAGTCAGCTCATTGGCGCAGCGGCCCACCTGCTCGTGGGGGCTCGCCCTTGCTCGTGGGGGCTTGCCTTTGCCCGCAGCAGCATGCCCCACCTGCGGCAGCGTGCCCCGCCCGCATTGGCTTACCTTCTTGAGGTGGTCTGCCCGCCCGAGGAGGCCTGGGGACCGAACCTGGGGCCTCCCAGGTGGTAAACCGGTGCCCTACCAACTGGGCTATATAGCCGGCCCCCTATGTGTTCTTGTTAACGCAATATTTTCACATCTGTCAACAGATAAATTTTAAAGTTATTTGAAAGAGTTTTTCCTGCCTCACCTCCTTCATAGTCAATTATTTCTTTGCAGCTTGCAAAAGCTGCCCCCACCACCTGCCCCCCAAATACAGAGAAGCTGGGCCCATTTGGCATCAACAATCCTTAGAAGAAAACCAAAATAAAAAAAGAATGCAGTACCAAACAAACACACTCTTTTTTGACAACCTGAAAATTCTTGTCCAATTCTTATCCTTTCAACAAATAGAGAAATGAAATTTTAAACATTCATTACAAAATAGCACACCTCTAGGAACTCTAGGAATTGCTGAAATAAACATCCTTTGAAATCTAGAGACCAATGTACTCTCCAATTTGTTAGCAAGTGATGGTAAGAATATCAGGTAGATGTGGAGAGATGGTTCATCTGAAAACACAAAACGCACTCTATAGAAATATACTGAGGGGAAGTGGATGTGGCTCAAGCAATTGGGCTCCCATCTACCATATGGGAGGTCCCGGGTTCATTTCCTTGGGACTTCTGGTGAAAGCGAGCTGGCTTGCGGGGCGAGCTGGTGCAACAAAAAGAGACAAAAAGGAGAGACAATAAGAGACCCAACAAACCAGAGAGCTGAGGTGGCACAAGCAATTGAGTGCCTCTCTCCCACATCAAAGGTCCCAGGATCGGTTCCCAGCACCTCCTGAAGAGAAGGCAAGAAGAGAAGACAAGCAGACATGGAGAGTACATGGCGAATGTACACAGAGAACAAGCAAGCAAGCACAAAAAACAACTAGGAGGGGGTACTAAATAAGTAAAAATAAATCTTAAAAGAAAAAAAGATATATACTGAAAAATACACTTAAGACTATGGATTTGCTTCTGAGCAGAACTTGACTGAATTTTTAAATTTGTAATATTTGGGATTATAATTACTATTATCTTTAAGAGTAATTGAAGTTTTGTTTTGTTTTATTCCTTCAGCCAAAATTTACTTAGGATAATGTTGTTTCTAAAACTTAAAAATATCTTTAACATTATTAATTTCTAGTATTGTATTATAAATAATATCTAGCATTTAGTGCTTACTTGTCAGTTTGGTATAGTACAATATATTATAATTACCTCCATTTTACAAATGAAGCAAGGAATGCATAGAGGTAATAATTAACTTGTCCAAAGTTGCCCAGCTAGGAAGAGAATAAAATCTTTAAAAATATTCTTTTGATAATTGATTGACGACTGCTTTCTGTAACCTAATAAATGATAAATTTGATGATGTTCCTTAAGTATTGGAAGGTGATCTCCATTTATAGTGTATAACATTCAGTATAGATCCATTCATATCTGTGTTAGATTTATTTTTATTAGCTTGACCTAATACGGATAAAATTGCATTAGTATCTGCAACTCCCCCCCGCCCCCAACATACATAAGTACATCTTAGATTAGGATACTGAATGCTTTTGGTTTTTAGGATTGTTGGAGGACAACATTCCTGGTTCTGAACTAAGGTACACTTGTGAAAGGTGAGACTCCGTTTTATTTGCATCATAGCTCACTCTCTGGCACATAACGCTTACCCAATGTTTGTTGACCTAACCCCCATTTCCACACTCAACCATTTTACTACAATAATTATTGCTTTTCCCCTATACTATTCTATTCTTCCTCTTAGTATGGATTATTGTTTGTAAGCATTTTATATATTTTATCTTATTATATTTGTTTTATTGGCAACATCTAAAGGTTATTACTTGTTCAGGACTGTAAGATTAAAAAATGCATATAAAAGATCTATTATTTCAATTGCTTGGAGAACCCTATGATGAATCAGAACTACCCAAATTTTATCTTGGAAAAAAATATCTTTCTTCTACTTGACCAAATTGAAATATTTACCTCTGCTTAAATATGACTCTAAACCCCTGATCTAAATTAGACCCACTATGACCCTTACCCATAACATCCTTTTCATTTCTTTCAAGAATCTATCATATTTAGCAGATTTTAAAAGTTTATATCTAAATATAAATATATAAAATACAGATTTATGTATATATATTAAATATATATATATAAGTATATAGAATCCCCATGAGAGCAGGGGTCATGCTTTTTCCGGCCATGATATAAGAAGTGCTTAGCAAAGTGCTCACACACAAGCGGCACTAAATAAATACTTCACGAAGCAAAAAGTTAATTACTAAAAGTAATTATTAGTAATTCTTACTAAAAGTACAGTGGCAGGGAGCAGAAATATCTAAATCAACTAGGCGATTACCTCCAGAAGGCTTAGCTACCATTCTTGAC
This sequence comes from Chaetophractus vellerosus, assembly GCA_004027955.1. NCBI lineage: Eukaryota > Metazoa > Chordata > Mammalia > Cingulata > Chlamyphoridae > Chaetophractus > Chaetophractus vellerosus. The sequence continues at coordinate 5,142 of PVKH010033992.1, forward strand.
TATGGAAATCGGAATTGCTCCAGGATATCTTAAGAAGCCCAACTTGCCATGTTTTCCTCAGCTGCATCTAAGCTAGCGATGCAGATGGCATTTTAAAGCCCAACGACTTCGTTGCTGAGTCCCAATAACACGAAGGCAGCTTGAAATTGCTTTGGAAGAAAGCTAAGAACTACCTGGAGAGGCAGAGGCTGAAGTGCTTTCCCAGGGGGAAAACAAAAAGAATTTGGGTCAGGAGGTGGAAAAGCAGGAGTGTAAAACCACAAATTGTGATAATTCTGTAGTTATGCCTTAGGCTTAAGTGGTAGCTGCTTCTGATTGCCAAGCAGCAGAGAACTACTGGAGAGGAATGTTTGGTCACATTATACAGAGTTTATATGTGAATACCAGTAATGCCTTAACCTTCCCCAGATAATCTTAAAAACTAGAGGTAGGGTGAGCATATACCTTATCATCCCAACACTCTAAGAGAATTTAGTCTTTGATTCTATCAATTTGCCAGTGCTGCTAAGACAAAATCCACACACACACTGGTTGGCTTAGCAAACAGGAATTCACTGTCTCAAGTTTTTGTAGTCTAGAAGTCCAATATCAATTATTGGCAGGCCTTGCTTTCTGTCAAGAGTCTGTAGCGTTCCAGCAATCGTGCTTCACAAGGCCATCTCTCTTTCCTTGCGTCCGCTCCTGACTTCCACTGGTTTCTGACTTCTACTGACTGCCTGCATCAGAAATCCCTTTGCTCATGACTGCCTGCATCAGAAATCCCAGCCATATGCATTAAGGCCCACCCCATTCAACCTGGCCTCATGGAAAAAGGATCCTTGAAGTTCCTATTCACAAATGCGTTCACACCCTGACAATACCATCCTCAAATGCCCCATTTACAAGTGGATTCACATCCACAGGAGAGCAGGTTTAAATGTGAACATGTGTTTTGTGGGGGCACCCTCCACGGGTTCCCTAATAGATAACACAGTTCAGAATACGACTCGGGTTCTCGTCTTTGCCGTTCTTTTTCTGTCTCTGTAGCCAACCTGAGAACTCAGTCCTCTGAACATGGTTAAATCTGAGTAAGTCATCAGGATGCTTCCCCACCCAGCCCCTTCTTTGCAAATGCAGTCAGTCCTCAGGATGGGAAGGAACCCACAACACTTGGCTTGTGTATAAGAGGGACAACCACGTCATAGGAAAAATCTGTCTTCTAGATACTCTATTTTCTTTCTTATCTTGCAGTGCAGAAAAATTAATGTTCCCAGGTCACATAATATCATTAAATAAGTGTTAATAATAATTTCTCAATTTCAGTCCCATGCTGCCTCCTCCTCACAGGCTCTAAGAGCGGGGAATTCTTGAGATCAAACATGAAGAGTTGAAATGTATCCATGATCTCAAATCTAAATTAAAACTCAACTTTCTTTTCCAGGGGAGCCTATGGCATGCTGCCCAATCAGGCTTTGCTAATATGTATAAGTTTTAAGAGTTATTCTGCCTCTTGTGACAGAAAATGCTTTGCAGGTTGGGCAAGGTTCATAGCAGGGAAAAGACTGTGTCTTATGGAAATTTCATTATAATAATTCTTCAAGAAAGAAGAGGCTGCAGGGAAAAGTAGTGTTGAGTATAAAATGAGTGGGAGGCTGGCTTCCACCATCTAGACGGCAAAGTAGAAAACTCAAAATACTTCAAATCTCCAAGTAATCAGAAAATAGTGTTAACCCATTACACTTTGCAATTTCCATAAAAGTGCAGACTTGAAACTTGACTTACTTTATAAGAAAAGGCAGAAGATAGAAACGTTCATATTTTTTTCTTTGGATATGGTATAGGAAGAAAAAAGAAAAACTGTTTTCCTTTATTTCAACGTTCCCTTGACAGGTCAGGATCAGGCAGCAACTTAGGTCTGGTCCATGCCCTACAGGTCCCATAAAAGTCATTCAGAAAAAAATACAGCCATTTTTTTAAGGCCCTACTTCTTCTAGGGAAGAAACAACAATAAAGAATTCAGAGGTGAAAAGAATTAGTACATCATAAAAAATAGGAAAGAAAAATAAAATACTCTCACGCTGACTGTCCCTAAGAGAATTTACTCTCATACTTAAATTTATGCAGCAAGTTACCAGAAGCCTCATAAATACTGGACCCATAATCAAGCTGTAATCATTCATTTTATTTACATTTCATTAGGGGGCACTAAGGTAATGATCTTCAAAAGATTTCACTGCAGCCAATGAAAAAAGGAAGTGGACGTCCTAAAGGCAGAGGGCATAAAAAGAGAATGCCGGTAGTCTCAAAGACACCGAATTATTAAAAACAATCTGTTTTCAAAGTTACCATGTGGTTTTTTTGTGTGCTCCCCACTAACAATTGCATTTTAAATTGTTTTGACTGCACACATTACATGTGCAGTAAGAACCTGCATCTATCTAAAGAACTCAGACAAAACTTGCAGCACTACATGAGAAACAAACTTCCACGAAATAGAGACTGCAATAGTAATTTCCAATACACCCAGAACATTCACCATATATATTACCACTTGTCATTTACTGTTGGAAAAGTCCATGACAACCTTTCAGGCAGTTCCACAGCAATTTGAATAGCTGCACAAAAGGGCAGAGTAGTGATATACTGAATAAAACATCCAACGCCTGCATCACTCCTTTGAAGGCTGTCAGCCATACATTTTGAATAACCCAAAATGAAGATCAAAAGGGAATAGAACTCACTTATTTATTTATTTTACCTGAGGCACTGAATGAAAAGAAAGTAAAATTTAGTATTAACAGAAGTTTAAATTTAGACAAACATCAATACCTGGTTCCTAAGTTCCATAAAGAAGTTCAATAATTTCTACCCATGTCACAAAGCATGACACTGAGGTATAAACTTAGGGCCAAAGCAGCAAAAAGAGTTAAAGAAAAATGAAACTAGGTATTTCTTCCTGTCACTTCTTCCTTTCTTAGTCACCGTTTAGCTGACCTTCCACAGAGAGAGTTTTTCCTATATTCTAGTCATGCCCATGACTACAGTTCTCTTCAATAATTTCAGCCTGAGAGTGCCTCTTTCTTCCTGTGAGGATTCCCTGGGAGTCGCTCATGTTTTTCCCTCTTTCCTCAAGCACTTTTTAAAGGCAGCAAGAACGTGATGGAAGTCAAGATGGGCAAGAGAGAAAAAGACAAGCACATTATTTGAAACTATACCACCTAACATGTAGATATTAGTTTGGTATAAGCCTTATAAGCCATCTCTTTATAGATTTAAAAGAACCTGTCTAAAGAAAACTACCTGAAGAATAAACATGGTTGCTGAATAGTTTAACATACAGCCTACCCTGCAAGTTTAATAGTCAGTGTTGTAGACTGAATCATGTGCCCACAAGGATGTGTTCAAGTCCTAATCCCAGCCCTGTGGATGGGAACCTATTTGTAAATAAAATCTTTGAAGATCCTATTAAATTGAGTCCAAACTGAATTTGAGTGAGACTTAATACAACATGACTGGAGTCCTTATAAGCAAAGGAAATTTGGACATGGTAATAAGCAGGAGACAGGCTTTCATGTGACTGAGTCAGAGACTTCGTTATGATTGCTGGAAAGTCACCAGTAAAAGTTTCCAGACTTCAGAGGAAGCATGGCCTGCTAACACCTTGATTTTGGACTTCTAGCAACCCAAACTGTGAGACGAATTCCTATCGTTTAAGCCAACTAGTCTGGTGTTTGTTACAGCAGCTCTGGTAAACTGAGGCTGTACCATTTAAAAACTGGATGTCTCTAGGTAACTAACTGACTTTATATAAAAGTTAATTCAGTGAATAAAATTATCTATACAGAGTATAAAATGATATATACAGTACTCTATATAGAGAACTTAATTGATTAACTAAATATGATCCTAATGGTCAATGCTGGAAACTTTTCCTACCAGAAGTGAAGCTGGTGCTACTGTTGCCCCCACCCACCTCCACTACCCACAGAGACAGAGGAGGGGGCACCACCTGCTCCTCCCGCTCCCGCGGATTTTCACCTTCAAGGAGCTGAACCACTCAAGGCAGTTGCAGCATCTGCACAGCAGAGGGGCTTCACCACCTCCACAGAGCTCAGAGGTTAGGAACCAACAGGTTCTGGATTGCCTTGGGGACTCTTTTCCCAAGAATATGTGTTAAGTTGTATTTTGTGGAACAGCCTGGGAACTTACCCATCATTTATGGTGTAGCTTCCCTGGAGAAATGCACTTACAGTTTTAAAACAACCAACCTGGATGTGAACTCTTAAAACAGAGCTCTTTTGAAAACCTGTGGCTGTTCATGAAAAAGCAATAAAAAAGACACCCTCTCTCAATTGGAAATTTTGCCTTCAGGATTTTTTGTTTGGTCTTTTATTTCATCAAACTTTGAGCCAGTCACTCAGTTTTGCTGAGACTAAGTTTTGCACGTTTGTAAAATGGAGGTCTTAACACCTCTCTCACAGGGCTATTGTAAGAATACACAAAGTGACAGCTAGCCCAGGGGACAAGGCCTGGTACAGTGACTAGCCAACAGGAGGTATCCCATAGATGTTCACTTATGCCTTCCTTAAATAACTTTCCCCATAGAAAACTGTAAAAAGCCCAGGATGTAGCATACAGAATTCTGAGATGATTCTCAGACAATGACAACATCCTGACATAACACCTTTCCCCCATTGAGGGTGAGCAGACCCTATGAATATGATGAAATATGGCTCCCAAAATTGGGTTACTGATTGACTGATTTTGAGTCAAAATGGAGGTTATCCTGGGTGGGCCTGACTTAATCAGGTCAGCCCTTTAAAAGACAGGGAAAGAATCAGAGGGACACTTCTGATGGCCTAGAAGAAGATGGAACCTGGTATGAGTTCTACAGTGGCAAGGAAATGAATTCTGCAACAACCATATGAGCTTGGAAAAGACCCCAACTGAGCTCTGTCCAGACTTTGGATTTACATAACTAAAAGATAACAAATGGGTATTGTTTTAAGCCATTAAGTTAATACATACATACATACATACATACATACATATTGTTTTAAATAACATTAGTAATAATTTTTGCTTAAAGACAAAACTTGAGGAAGTGAATTCACCATGCAATCTTATTAAACAAATGAACCTCTTGGAACTTGTTATCACCTTAATTTTACATAAATACATTTCAATTGTTATGTTTCAGATTATACAAAACAGTGACAAGGAAAGCTATTAAGGTACCTCAAACTCCCCTGTACTCACTGCTTACTTTTTAAAAGCAGTAACAACTTTACAGAAACAGCGAAGAATCTTTAAACACTCCTGAATCTCAGAGTCTGACCTCTAGATTTTTACATTTGATACTAATATGTTCAACCTTCTGTTCTCTAATCACAAAGTGAACAGGCATGTTTTACTAGAATACAATTATGGCTTCCATTTATGGGTTTGCTCTGGGCTAGCTGTAGGCAGGCATAATTACATTTACACCAAGGAGGTAGATATCATCATCGACCTCATTTCATTGATAATGAGATTAAGACCTAGAAAGGTTACTTGTCTAAGGTTAAGTGGGTGGTAAATAGTAGAGTTGGGATGGTCAGCCTCCAAAGCCAAAACTAAGTAGGTAATCCTTATGTGAAACTCTTTTTCATGACATAAGTACCCTAGTGAAACATTAGGGGCATGACATCTTCATACTTTACCATGATAAGGTAAAACGAATGGAATTTTTTCATTTACATGTATATCAGATAATCGAACAATTTTAGATCTGCAAGAGAACCTACACACTTGCTCTCTCACCTTCACATACAGGCAAAACTCTTGTACTGGTATCAACAGAGTGATTCCTCAAACTACATGCAAGCCACTAGCTACTTAATCACACCTAAGCGACATGTTTACTTTGCAAAGCAGACAATGGTTTAATTTCTAATCAAAACAACAATAACAAAACATAAGTAATCTGACATTAGTAATCCAAAAACCAAGACGGAGGTCAGTCAGGAACTTAACTAAGAACACAAAACTATCTCCAACAGTGTTGTCATGCAAACTAAATTACCAAGGGTAAAGAGAAAATACGTGCACATGCAAACATTGTCTGTATGACAGTCTGGAAGGCAGAAAATGACTATATTCTTATGAATGTAGTTTAGAGTCATGTTATGAAAGCTAATCTTTTACCATCTTAAATAGATTTCCCGTATAAATCCCAGGACACAAATAGATGCAAATTTCTTTGCTGCAAAATAAAACAGTATATTAATCACAAATGTTTTATATATAATATCACACTTTCATTTATTAGCAGGCACTAAGGATTTAAATGTAGGCAAGGGCTTGTTAAATTAAATGCATTAACAAAAAATACTTATGTCAGACATTGATTTAGGGACTTGAATATGAACTAATTTGAATAGACATTTCCACCTTATTGTATGAACCTTTGAGCAGTTCTTGCCTCAGGTCCCAGTTAGAGACTAGGAGTTTAATAAAGACTCCTACCATAAGACAAAGATAGAGACCCAAATCCTCATTCTCCCACCCACAAACTGATCTATTATCCACAATACTTATCGGGCATTCAATAAATATATTATAGATCTGGAAATTATATTTGTAATGCAAACATCAAAATATTAACGACCGCATAGACATAAGGACAAATATATAAACAGATATTTCTGAGAAAGAAAAATACAAGTTAGCCAAATAAAAATTTATGAAATCATGACAAAACGTTTTTTAAGGGGGGGAAACGTAAATTTAAAGTAACAATGAGAAATCATTTCACGTGACTGGAAAGATATA
>PVKH010033993.1:0-11919 GCA_004027955.1 Chaetophractus vellerosus
TAAAAAAAAACATTTGGAATCTAAAAAATCTCTTTTTGGGCACCAACACTCATTATTTTCCAAAACCATCTTGGTGGGTACAGTTGGCAAACTGGAATTTGCCCTTTCACCTTAAGAATATTAGCTAATTGCAATGGGTACACTCCAGAAGAAATATGATATTCATGCACTAGGGCTTTCCAACAGGAATATGGCTTCTACGGCTGGCAGGCTCTCACTGACACTTGTAAACAGGTCCAGTTTGAAAGATGAGGATTCAGGATGCAGTGTGCAGCATATTTTTCTTATTATTTTTATGTGTATTTAGCCTTTTGGAAAAAAAAAAAACTAGAACTGAAACTCAAATGAATTATAAAAGCCCTCCCTTCATGCTTTCTCTAGCACTTTTTTTCTGTGATTCGAAAAGAAAGGAGAAAAATGAAATGTTACTTTTAGTTAGATTTAGAGGAAAAATAATTTTGAATTTTTGAGGAAGAGGATTGTGTACCAGATTTGATGTATCTATACAAATACTCACAAAAATACAGTATCCCTGGTGGTACTTTTGCTCACTATTATTGATTTTGTCCATTTTTCTTTCTTTTTATTTTTTTGGAGCTTTATATAAAAATTCTGGGGAGTCTTCCTTCACTGGTTTTTCATGAAAGAAACATTTCCTTTGCAGTTTGGAATTTAAAATGCAACTATTGGAGTTGTTTTCCTTTTCCTTCCTCTAAAACCAAGAAACATATTTTTCTTTCTGTACTAAGATTATTACGGAACTATCAGATGACCAGTTGGGTCCTGAAACCAAGATATTTATAGTCTGTAAATATTTTTATGGCAGTAGTGGTGAAGAAAGGGGTGGTCTTCCCCATACACACAGACGGCCTTATGATTTTTTTTTTTTAACATTTAAAAGCAAAGTCTATTTTTCCTGCAGTGAGAGTAAAGCAATCTAGGTCTCTGCTTTGAGAAGTTATGGTGATTCCTTTTTATTGCATTTTCAGACACTGTGGATCTGTGACTCATGCAGATATGGACTGATTCTTGTGGCTCTCTTTCATGTACAACATAGGTATTGCTGAGAAATAGAAAAGGTTTATAAATCTAGACAAAGATTTTCTTCAATTATTGCTTTTTTTCTGAATCGGCTTTATCTCAGAGGATGTAGTCCTGGAATCAAATAACTCAGGAGTTCATTTTTAAAAATACTGTTGCTTTGTAACTTGCAGGCAATTTATAGATGTATAAATGATTTTTCCTGTAGAAACAAATGATTCCTCAAATCTCAATGATTTAGAACAACAAAAATGTAAGAGGTATCTGAAGATCTGCTGCATCTGAGTGTCTGTGACTTAGGTGCAGTTGTGGCTCACTGCATATGTCCTCTTATACCAGATCCTAGGAGAAAGGAACAGCCCTTATTTGGGACATGTCATTCTTGCCGCTAAAGAAAAAGAGCAAGAGAACTGGTAGGCACATACCATGGCTTTTTCTTTTTCTGCTTGGACGTTGCATTGGTCCCACATGCTGTTGAGCAGTTTGTACTGTTTTGAGTTTTGTGTACCCCAGAAAATTATGTTCTTAAGCTAACCCATTCCTATGCATGTAAATCTATTGTAGTGGGGCCTTTTGGTTAGATTCAGTTAAGGGAACTTTTGATATATCACTTTTGATTAGGTTGTTTCAGTTAAGGGCCTTTGATTAGATTGCAGGACCCAAAGTGGGTCTTAATCCTTTTACTGGAGTCCTATATAAATGAACAGGGCAGAGAAAGAGAGCTGTCATTTTACCCTGCCATGTGAGAAAGGACTCCAGGATCTCCCGCAGCCACAGAAAGACAGAGAAACCCTGAGCCATATGCTAGATTGCCCACAGCTGAGCTTGGGGAGAAAGTGAGCCTGGAGGAGAAGGCAGAGACCAGCCACCATTTTGCCTTGCCATGAGGTAGGAAACCAGGATTGACAACAGCAACCATGGCATCTCTGATGATGCCTTGATTTGGACATTTTCACAGCCTTGGAACTGTAAGCTCTAACCCTAATAAATTCCATTATAAATGTCAACCCATTTCTGATATTTTGCATTGGCAGCCTTTAGCAAACTAAGACACTGATCCAAGTCACATGGCCATGTCTGAGATCAAGAAGGCTGGGACTGGGATGTGTATTTCTCCCACAAGAAGTCCCTGCAGGTCCAATGGCAATGTCTGAGATGAATAATTACCTGAAAGGAAAGGTGGAGGAAGTATTTGGTAGCCATAGTCCAATCTACCAGGATGAGCAAGAGGAAATTCCATAAACTCATCACTGGGGTGCTTTCTGTCTCCATCATACATTCATGATTTGACTTGGAACTTCCCCTGCCATCCAGAACATATCCAAAACTCCTTCCTCCTGTTGTTTGGTGTGTACTCAGGATATTAAAAGCAGAGAAAAATGAGAAGAAATCAATATTCTAAAATAAAAGCATTATTATGTAGCCTACCACTAGAGACATTTCTACTTTCTCTCATTCTTTTTCTCCTTCTTTCTGTGTCTTCTACCCTCTAATCTTCCCCCTTCCCCAAATACATAAATTTTCTTTATTATACATGTCACTTTTTTATATCTCCTCTTTCCTATCTTCTTTTCTCTTTTCATTTAATTACCTCATTCCTTCATTCAACCAACACTACCTTCTGAATACATCTAAGATATCAAGATAAAACAGGCTTGGCCCCTACCTCAACTTATGAAATGAGAAAGTCCTACTAAGTCTGTCCAGGGTTCTTTTTTTTTTTTTTTAAGATTTATTTTTATTTATTTATTATACATCCCCCCCTTTTTGCTTGTTCTTGCTGTGTTCATTTTTTTTTTCTCTGCGTTCTTCTGTGTCTGCTTGTCTCCCCTCCTGGGGGTGCCTGCCAAGTCAGCTCACCAGCGCAGCTGCCTGCCTGCTGGTGGGGGCTCACCCTTGCTCGCGGGGCCTTGCCTTTTTGCCCCCCCTCGGGGGCTTGCCTTTGCCTGCAGCAGTGTGCCCTGCCCGCGGCAGCATGCCCAGCCCATGTTGGCTTGCTTTCTTGAGGCAGCCCGCCCGTTAGAAGAGGCCGGGGGACCGAACCCGGGGCCTCCCATGTGGTAAACCGGCGCCCTACCAACTGGGCTATCCAGCTGGCCCATGTCCATGGTTCTTTATAGCTCTGAAGTCCTATGATTATTTGTTCTCAATGGTGTGCACATTTGTAGGAAAGACAAAGAGATGCAAAGTTAATTATACTACCAATTAAAATGTTTTAAGTGTAATTGATAAAGTGTTATGGAAAGGTGGTAAAGGGACAAGGATGACAACTGTGTATCGGGCACAAAGAGTAACTTGTCCAGCTGAAGCATGCCAGAGCCTTCAAGGGGAACTTTAAGAAGATGAAACAGATAGACTATTTGTATGAATGAACATATATAGAGGCGATTATGATGTTTAGCAGGGAGTTTGGGGTTGAATTTTCGATAGTCACAGAAAACTATGAGAACGAAAACTTTTTGTTTTATCTGAAGTTATAATTTCTAATTAAATTTCAAAACAAAAAGTTGCACAGAAAAGTAATAGTAGTCACAGTTTACTACATGGCTTAGCCCTGAATAACATATTTAGTCACAATAATATAACCACAATTATATATTAATCTAACCAAAATTCTATATAACCATATTCGAAGGATGGGGTGAGGTAGCATAAAGGGAAGCAGCAGGGGAAAAAAGGCCCTATTTACAATATTTGTATCAGTCAGAGTTCAGTCAGGGGAGCAGAGTCACTGAGTGTTATGGATAAGGAATTAGATCTTACACAACTGTGAGAGCAACTGAGGAAGAGAAGGTCTAGAAGGAAAATTAGAAGATCAAGGAGGCGTCACTAGCCAGTCTGAGGAGCCAAACAGGCCCAGCTGCCTTGGTGTAACTGCATAGAGGGAATTTGTAGAGAGGTCTTTGGGAAGCTAGTGCCTCTACAGTTAGGCATCTAGTGTCAGTCCCGGGGCCTCTGTGGGCAGCAGGGCCAGCAGTCAGGAAGAAGAGCTGAATGTAGAGCAGAGGAGAGTGATGTCAATCTGGAATCCCCTATGTACCTCTGCATATGCCTATCACTGCACCTTAATGAGAAATGACTTTCAGAAAGTAATGCCCATTGTTTATTTCTGCCCTCCAAATCTCATGTAAATTCCTCTGTTAGCCAACTCTAACTCAAAAGTCACACATGGTAGGGTATTTGAGAAATACAGTTCCCAACTTAACCAAGACAACACAGGCCAAAGCACAACAGTCAGTCTCTTGACAATCTGGCATCCAATAAACACCTCTTTTAACCACATTTAAGTTCCGAAGGTGAAAAGCAAATTTATGCTTCTATACAACATGATGCACCTATATTTCATAGAAATAAAACATTTTGCCCCTTTTCCCAAAAGAGGATACACAAGTCCCACTTGCAACTCTACTTTTCATGGAGTGATATTCATTCTTCATTTAGCTGAGACATATGCACTATTTGGTATCCTGCAGTTTAAATGCTGATACATAGGTTAACGCAATTAACAATTCATATGTTAGACAGTAAGGGAATAGGAGAGAAAAAACTATTAGTTAACATATATACAAAAATACAACAAATCAAGGAAAAAATACAACTAGTCTGTGTTTTTGAAACTAGACATATGGTTGTAGCTAATATTTATAATTTCTTTTTTCTCATTGTTCCCTACGACTGAAATAGATGTACAACACAATGTATATTGTATAGATAGAAAACTTCCATCTAGTTTACAGAAGTACAACTTGAGTCACCACATCAGAGAGTCATAGCCCCTTAACCAGTCCCAGACTTGAGCAAGTTCACAAACAAAGAGCTCCTTGAGTGAAGAGGAAGCCAGGTCTTTGAGCAAGGACTCTGCTCACTGTAAAGCTTTCTCCCAGCCTTCCCCAACAGGACCTAGGGCATTTACTCAGATGACAGTGTTTGGGGGAAGAGGAAATACCAGATTTGGGAGGATTACTGGACACTAGCTCCGAACTGACATTAATTTCTTGATGCCTAAAATGCCATTGTGATCTACCAGTCATATTAGGAGTTTATGAAGATTGGGTGATTACTACAGTTTTGGCTTGGGTCCATCTCCCAGTGGGTCTAGTACAGGGGTTCTTAACAAGGGGTCCATGAGCTTGAATTGAAATTCAAAAAACCATTATTCTTGTGGGGACGTGTTGGTGAGGGTGTGATATATTTATTAAATACTACACAGTATAGTGTGGACTTAGTAAGGGGCCGGTGGTTTTCACCTGACTGGCAAAGGGGGTCCATGGAACAAAAGAGGTTAAGAACCCCTGGTCTAGTGGATCCCCAGATCCAACCATAGTGTTTCCCCAGTTCTATAATGAATAGAGGAGACATACTGGGCAACTGGAAGAATTCCCATGTTATTCTCTAACCTGTGTTTGTACTTTTATTTTTTAAATTTTCCATATTGTTCCAAAATTAAATTGGCTTATAGAGATGCATATAACACTGCAAAGTAAAACATATTTTTAGAAAGGTGAGAAAAGCTTGGCAAAGGGAAAATAATGGAAGGAAAAACAGAGCAAGAAATGAGGCTAGTACAAGAAAGGCATGTCTTAAAGTTTTGTGCACTTGCTGCGGGTAAGTCACAAATTTTCTCCCAAACACTGAAACCATTCTAATATATCTGTAAGTTAAAGACAAACTAATTGCTTAGGACAGGCATGTCCACTTTGGATAGTAGGATTGAAAATGTTCTGGGGAGGATATTTCCTACTCTTGGGGATTTCCTTTTCAATTGCTTACAAACAGTGAAAACAGGCATTCTACTACTATTACAGAAAACTGAGCCTAATTCTTAAAATAGCTGAAAATCTTTATGTATCTCATATTGTTAACAAGGTATAGTGACACTCCCTTCCAGCTACCATGTTCACACAAAATAGAATGGAAAAGACACACAATACTTTAATTCAAAAGAGTTCAGGGCACACATGGTTTAAAACTTCAGGTCCAATTTTGAGTTTTCTCTTTGGAGCTGATCTGAATTCGACAACAAAACTGCCTCCTGGATCTCTTCCATGGAGATAGAGAGCAAAATGAGAATTTGACCTTATAACATCAGTCTACAGAAGAAGAGTTACGTGGCAGCACACATTGTTAACATTTGGAGGAGTAAAATATTTATACAGTTTTCAAATTTTAAATAAGTAATTATGATGTGGCCTTAGAAAACAACAAATTAGCCTGGATAAAGACTGGTCAATGACCTTGTTGAATATCTTTTGTATTAATTAACTTAATTATTTCATACAAAATATAATAAGTGAACATAGGCTATGACATGAAACTAGCAAAATGTACATTCTACTTATACTTAACAGGGAAATGGTACTGGCAAAAATGTCGTAATTTGTTCTAGAGAAAATAAAGGATAAATTTTAGACTGGAACTGTGAGTACAACATTAGTAAATATCAACAATGAATAAAAAGACTGTGGCAAACCTTATATCTGAGAATATGAATATCTGATAACATAAAACATAAGAGAACCCTAAATAAAGTAGCTAATGAAAACAAGTCAGTGCCAAAGTCAAAAAAATTTGTCACTATAAATACTAACTTAGGAATGATTCAAAAGAAAATTTAAAATTGATTCTACCGTAGCCTCTGTTATCCAATAAAAAACCCACTAGCATCCTACAGTTTTCAACATTTAGAAAAATGCATTAGAAAATTCCCAAATGATAAAAAATTTTAAGCCATGGGAAAGAGCTTTTTCAAGTATGACACAAACACAGAAGCTATGAAAAATAAGACTGACAAATCTAACTATATAAAAATATTTTAAAATTCTCTGCATAGTAATGGACATCAAGAGACATGATAAATTGAAAAAGATTCAACACAAATCACAATAGCTAATATATCTATATACATATATCTATATATGTATATTATAAAAAGCAAAAATAATTAACCAAGAACATTATAGAAAAAGAGGCAGATGATTACTTCAGAGTTCATGGAAAAGGAACTTTAAATGGCTTGAGTGTACTAAAGATGCATAACCTCATTTAAAAGAAAATAAAATACACATTAAAACTTCATTGATATACCACTTTTTGCCCAGGAGTATCAAAGATGAAAAAGTGTTGTTGACTGTCATTCCTGGGTTTGGCACCAAAAACAAAACAAAACAAAAAAAAACAACAACAAAAATTGTTGACCTGTATATGGGCAAATAGACACTCTCATCCATGAAATTTGTTAGAACATCTATGGAAGGCAATTTGGAGACTTTATGTATGCACACACATGCAAAAACATACCATATGATTGGTTGATCCAAGTTTTCTTTACTTTTCAGGGTTTATAATGCAGACAAAGGTGGTTAATTTAAGCACTGCTTATAACAGAAAAGGAATGAAAACGACCTGTGTGCCTATAGGTAGGGGCCTGGCTAAATACATTAGGATACGTCTATATCATGAAATGATGTGTGGTTGTAAAAAATAGAATGGGAAGTTCTTTATGAATTGATACAGAATGAACTCTTAGATACGTGAAAAAAATAACAAGGTGCAGATCAGTGAATAACTACTATTTGCATAAAAGAGAGGGGATAATATAATACACACACAAATATTATCACATATTTACTCGATAAACATGAAATATCTCTGGAAGTATACTCAAAATGTGGAAGATTATATAAGAATAAAACTGTCCCTGAGGAGAACTGGGTGGCTGGGAGAGAGGTGGGAGAGACTTTTCCCTGTAGGTTCTCTTGTGAGGATTGAATTTTGGGCTGTATGAATTCATCGCAACTCAAAATAGTGGGGAAAAAAAAAGCACCCTCATCTATACCGTCATCCTCCACCCCAGCCCTCAGTCAACTTTCTCTACCACTGAGCTGTATTGGAGTCAATCTCACTGGACACCAAGCACATGTCTAGTTACAAGTTAGTTTAGTGAAACCACCATCTCTAAACTTGGTTTGAAGAAAAAGTTCATTGGATCCCCAAAATGAAGACACTGTGAGATCTGAACCTCAACAATACATTCAGAGTTCAGAAATGAAAGGAAGCGGGGATATGGGATTAAAATTAATGATAGTTTAGGATCCATTGGGATTGTATTTTTCAGTAGCAAGCACATTCCTGGGTTTTTTGAAATTAGGAGAAATATTCTATGAATGGTAAAAAAATTTTAAAAAGGAAGAAAAAGAAATAAGTCTACATTATTAATGAATTAGCCCCAAAGAGTTTAAGTGTGAGACTCGAAACACCCCAACAGCTAAGTGTGACTTAAATTTTTGAAGTTCACTGGTATCCTCTAAAAAGCAGAGACATGCCAGGAGTGAGCGCAAGAAGAAAAGAATCAGGAATCCTCTCCCTCCGCCCCCACCAAAATCTATTGGTGTTTTATTAAACATATTAGCCAATCTTCCACAGAAGTGATACTGTTAAAATTCTTTTTCATTAACTGGACCTGGAGGTTCACTAATCTAAAAAGGATCTCTGATTTTTAAAATGTCAAACTGCAACACAAATGACTAAAATTGTGGAAAGTTATCTTTGAGGAGAGAAGGCTGAAAGTAGTTTGTCAATTTAACTAAGGATGACAATGGCCATCTTGCCTCTTTCTACATGGAGGACCCATCACTGGTGAGTTTCTCCTAACACTGATTAGACTCTATGGCAACCTTCCTGATAAAAACAGAAAATTGACTGTAAACCAGACAGAGTGGAAGGGAACAAGAACTTGGTATAATTTCTTCAGAATACTGCTGAGGAAACTGAGATCAGATGATTGCCCAAAGCTATACAAGTGGAGTTGGATCACTCAGTCTTGTGCTCATTTTTGCTTTTAAGTATTTTAAAGGCCACTGATAGCCATGGGTCTTGAATGGGTCTCAAAGCTGTACAGGATAGCAGAGGGCCTACTTAGAGAAGTCTATTCCCCATGGATTTAATTCCTTTATAAGTGCAATAAATTTGATGTGTGTATATTCAGGGCAAGTGGTATTTATGAAGCTGGAAGAGTACTCATTGAAATTATCAAATCATTATGCCAAATGCTGGACTACTCCCTAGGCTGAATTCTGTGATACATTCTGGACTGCTCCACCTCCAAATTCTGTGGTAAAAACCAAGAACACAGAGTGCTACACTGCTTCTGCAGTGTGTTTTGTCAGCCATATTTGCGCCTTGTGGGCCTGTCACTGGGGCTGGATTTCCTTATGTATGAACAGGTAAACTCAACTCAGATTTATGTGAATATTCTCAGGCATGCATACAGGGAATGGCACTAAAACTCTTCGTACATAAATATTGTTATGCAATAGTGATGTCTGTAAAATAGTTATGGATGGGTAATAATGGAATAGTCAATAAACATGACTATTTTAATATTGATTCCTATTGTTTCTATATGATTGTCTCACGTCACCAAATTCCTGTGCATCCGAAACTGAAGGCATAGAAAAGGGAATTTAAGCAGTACAACATACCGGTGGGGATATCTACAGAGACATTTTAGGCCATAGTTAGCAATATAAATTCTCATCTTTTGATTAAGGAATATACACATTCTTTCTGCAGCAATGAATGCAGGGCAGATTTCACCAGAACGAAATCAGGGAACATCAAGAGTATGTAATGTAAAACTTTAAAAAACAGAGTATTTTCCCAAACCCAGGGCACCTAAAAGTCACAAGAGTTGGTTGGAGAGAGTGGAGCGAGGAGGGACAGGAACAAGTGAAAAGTGAACTTTTTAAGGAAGCAACTTCTCATTTCCTTGAGTCCTGCAAGCAAGGGTTAACAGGTTTTTTAAGTTTCCTGTAGGAGAAACAAAGTCAAGAAATAAGTTCTTCTGGGGATAAGAAAAGCTATCGGAAATCCTCTTCTCACTCCCTAAACTGAGAGCACATTCTAATGTAAGCGTCGCTAACAGACCTTCCTATTAAAAAAAAAAAAAAAGGCACCAAAACGTAAAATTAAAAGTGGCAGAGGTGTGACATCTTGCAGGAGTCAGCTGAAGTTTAAACTCTACTTGACAGAAGCAGCAGAGCAGGCCGGAGATCGGGAAGCCGTCTGTCAGATCTCCCTGCAGGTTGGAAGTGGACCCTTCAGCGCCCTGAAGAGCCCCCTGGTGTGAGGACAGTTGGGCTCCGGGGCGCAACCAGGTCAGGAGGGACCCCCATCCCAGCTACTCTGCATTTTTGTCCCCCGCTCCTGGAAAGCGCAGAAGGGATTCGCTTGGGGTTCGGCTCACTGGAGGCGGTCAGGACTCTTTAGGACCTCAGGGAAACCCGAGAGTTTCTAGCTTTAGGACCCAGGAACTCCGAGGCAGTCAAGATTTAGATGCCTTGGACCACAGCACCACCTACTTATAGAAGCATCCCGAGCCTCAGCGGGTCTGCATCTCCATCGGAAAGTGCGCTCGCCACATGCTCTCCGACTCTCCAGAGCGTTTCGTCTCCCGCAGCTTGGAAAGACAGAAACCTTGACGTTAGCTGTGAAGTGACCGTGGAAAGAAAGCCGGGAAACTGCAGGCTTGGATAGGGACGCAGAGAACCAGAGCGGGCACTCGGTTCGCCCAGGATCAAACTCTCCGGCGGGGCCGCAGCATCCAAGTGGCTGCAGACGCGCCCGCCCCGCCGCGCTCCTGCCAGGCGCTGCCGGCTGGAAAGACCCTCCGCGCACGCCGACCTCGCGGCGGCCGCTGGAATCCCAGAGCTGCCAGGCGCCCCTGGTGCGTCTGAGCAAACTTTTCCTCAGCCCACGTGCTAGCTGGGCGGCTAGCTTCCTGAGTTGTGGATGGAGCGCAGCGCCTAGGCAGGCTCTGCCGCCGGAGACTTTCGTGCGCACGGTAGGCGACTCGCGCCCGGCCGCCGCAGCGCTCGGGGACCCCAACGTGGGGCACTAAGGGTCCAAGAGCGCTCTTTTAACTCTGCGCCCTGGGCGCCTGGGGAGCGCTATCCTTTCCCGGAGCTCCCGCACAACGCCCTTTCTCCCGGGGTCCGAGCCTAGGCTCAGCAGAGGTTGCTAATTCACTGATTGTAATCACCTTCCTCTCTAGTTCGCCGGCAGCTGCGCGCGCGGGGTTAAGCTACTTCGTGGCTCGTGCCAGGCTGTAGTTTCGCCCCCTCGCCTCCCCTTCTATAAATTGGGACGCGCTGAAGCGCAGCTGCCTTCGCGGGGCTCTCTCCACCCCCGCCCCCACCCCCCCCACTGTTTCTCGCGTCCTCGTCTCGCAGGTTCGCAGCGGAGAGATGCTGAACGCGCCGAACTGACCAGTGCGGCTCAGGACTAGTGGCGGCTCTCCCCCTGCGTGGTCCCCAGCAGCGCGGCCGGCGCCGGCTCCTCGGATGAGCCCCCCAGCTCCCCGAATTTGAGAGAAGCCTCTTCCCCTCCCGACCGCCCAAATGCAGTTTCGTCTTTTCTCCTTTGCTCTCATCATTCTGAACTGTATGGATTACAGCCACTGCCAAGGCAGCCGAGGAAGACGCAGCAAGCGAGGTGGGTCCCACCTTGTCGGAGGTGCGTGCGGGTCTGGGGCGCGCGGCCCCCACGCAAGCCCGGGCTCCCAGCGTCCAGCCGGGCAGGACCGTGCCCTTCATCCGCACTCTCGCACGCCACTCCCCTGTATTACCCGGGTCCTGCTTGGCGGAACGCTGGGTCTATTCTGTCCCCAGTAGGTCCCGCGAGCCCTGGAGTGACGCGCCGAAAGCAGAGCAGCTAGCGGGCTCTCAGGGTGAAGTCGTGCGTCCACACCCACATTCGCGGCAGCGCTTCCGCTCCAGAACTCTCTTCTCCTTTGGGCGCATTTCTTTTCTGGGCATCCATTTTTCGTTTTCATTCCTTTTTTTTTTTTTTCACCTCCTCTCCCTCCCCACCCCCCGCCCT
>PVKH010033994.1:0-11931 GCA_004027955.1 Chaetophractus vellerosus
AATCTAATGAGGGAGATGGATGTACATATCCAGGAAGCCCAGCGAACCCCAAATAGTATAAATCCCAACAGGCCAACACCAAGACACATACTTGTCAAAATGTCTAATGCTCAAGACAAAGAGAAAATACTCAAGGCAGCGAGTGAAAAGAGAACCATCACATACAAAGGAAGCACAATAAGATTAAGTGCTGACTTCTTAGCTGAAACCATGGAGTCTCCATCATTTTTAAATGCCAGCTTTGCTGGATACAGAATTTGTGGCTGGCAGTTTTTTTCTTTTAGTACCTTGACTATGTCATACCACTGTATTCTTACCTGCATGGTTTCAGCTGAGAAGTCACCACTTAATTTTATTGTGCTTCTTTGGTATGTGATGGTTCTCTTTTCTCTTGCTGCCTTGAGTATTTTCTCTTTGTCTTGAGCATTGGACATTTTGACAAGTATATGTCTTGGGTTTGGCCTGTTGGGATTTATAGTGTTTCAAGTGTACTGTGCTTCCTGGATATGTACGTCCATCTCCCTCGTTAGGGTTGGGAAGTTTTCGGCCATTATATCCTTCAAAACTCCTTCTGTTCCTTTCCCTTTCCTTCTCCTTCTGGGATGCCTATAATGTGTATGTTTGTATGTTTTTCATTATCGGTTAAATCCCTGAGTCCCTGCTGGATTTTTTCTATCTTTTATGTATCTGTTCTACTATCTGTTTGATATCAGATGTGCTGTCTTCCACATCATTAATTCTTTCTTCTGCCTGTTGAAATCTGCTGTTATGTGAACCCATCATCTTTTTTATTTCTTGGATTGTGCTATTCATCAACATCATATCCGTTATCTTTTTATGTATGTTCACAATTTCTTCATTATGTTCTCCCAGTGTCTTCTTAATATCCTTAATCTCTTCCTTCACTTCATTATGTTTGTCCATGATATTTTTTTGGACACTTTTGACTTGTTGTTCAATATTCTGCATCTCTTCTTTGTTTTTGGATTGTTCATTGGAATGGTACATGTCTTCCTGTTTCTCAGTATGGTTTGTAATTTTTTGTTGCTATCTGGTCATCCTTTTATCTTGTTCAGTTTATTCATTTGATTAGCTTCTCTCTCTGCTCTACAGTTTTATTTAGCTTATAGTTCTGTGTGTGTGTTAAGTTTTATCTTTGACACTTTCTTCTTTTTGTTCTATTTCCTTGCTTTTTTCCATGTTCCCTTGAAGGAAAAAGAGTAGGGCCAGAGGAATTGAAAGGGGTTGTAAGGAAAAAGGATAACAGTAGTATTGATAAAAGTAAGAAGAGGGGCCATATCAGACTTATTAAACTGAATATTTAACTAATGTAGGCAGTGTAGTGTAATAGGGGGGAAAAAGTGGAGTGCCTACAATGGAATGGGGAATCAAATATAGAAAAATATATAGGAGGAGGATGCTTAGATTAAAACAAAAATGTGGGAAATATTTTGAATTAATAACATGCAAGTTAAATGAAGTATGATCAAGAAAGGTTAAAAGAAAGAGTGACTAAAGATAAAATATGAAGCCATATATTTTTCAAGTTTCTCCAAAAATCTTTTGCTTTACACACATGATTTGAAAAGTGGATGATTTTTAGTTTTGATCTATTTTACAAGAATTTGCTATACTTTTTATTTTATAAGTGCAAATATTGTTCATTAATCATAAAAATCAGCTCTATCTCATTTATCATCACATTCCAGTCCCTTCTGTTTGCCTTGAATGACCATGGGGAAGAAGGTGATAGAACGACTCCTATTCATGACTTTGGGTGAAGTCCAATCATATGGACAAAATCTTGAACTCTCACTTGGCTTCATCTCCACCCATATCCAACAGAGTATCATATTTCCTAAAATTCACTCCCTAAATATCTAAATATTCCATTTGACATTCCTCTAGTCCAAAAACTCCTATCCACACTTACTCATTAGTCACCAACTGGACTCCCCACAAGCCATCTCTCTCTTTCTTACCCACCTCAATATCTATTCTAAGCAAATAAAAATTAGCTCCCAAAAACAAAAATATGTATTCTATCACTTCTCTTGTTTACATAGGCTGTTTCTTCCCAAATCTCTTACAATAAAGACAAACATCTTCAGTATGAATTATAGGGTCCAAATGGGTATTCGTATTCACCTTTGGGTAACTTAGCATCTACTTCATTCTTAGTAACAAAGTAAGTACAATTCCAGTAAATGATCTCTCCTTTTATTCCATTTGTCTACATAGATTGATTCTATGATCTGTAATGGAAGGGGGAATGTACATTTTTATTTCACAACATCTCTGGACAACATGAGCTTCAGGGAAGACTGAAAGATATGGGCTTAGGTCAGCATATTTTATCCCTCAGCCATAGTGATTAATTCAGATGTGAGCATGTGATTTTGTAAGTCCAGTCACAATATGCCCTTGGAATCTTACTGGAAACATAGAACACTAAATCATCTTTTCCTCTGGAAGATGTGGTAGGAGGATTTGAAGGCTAGATCTAATCTGGGCTCATTGCAGTCATGTGAAAGCTGTCCTAAGGAGAATAGTAAGGTACAACCCCAAATCCCAGAGAGTCTGGTTATTCTAGGAGGGCATAGTCATGTGATATTGAAGTTGAAACCAATGGACACACAAAGTCTATAATTTTCAATCATGTCAGAAAAAAACCCTTTCATTATCTGATTCTGTCAGTTTGGTTTTCTGTTTTTTTTTTGTATTCAAGACAAATTCAAACATAAAATGACCCTTACTATCTTCCCTATATATATATTTTTCTAATATTTAGACACAGTGGCCAATAATCTGTTTTTGGAGTTTATTTCAGTTCCTTTAACCTCTTACCATAGCACCTATGTGTTTGTCATTGTCCTTGCCTATGACACACATTTGCCTAATTAGCATTTTACCCTCTCAAACTTTAGCTCAGTCATCACTTTTATAGAGTAGCCTTGTGCTTCCTTCCTTGTTAGGTCCTGAAGTATCTGCTTAGCAAAAGAATAAATGAATGAATGAATAAATGAATGAATGAAATCTGTAATCATTCCTTCTTTCAGTTAGGTATACTCATGAACTTTATTGAATTCCAAACTAACCTTGTGCAGAATTTATTTCTTATTATTATCACAAACCTATCAATTATCCATGATTCTTTAATTTAATATAAATATTATTCACTCAAGCAAATTGCTTTGCAATGCAAACCATCCTAGTTTCTTGAATAAATCATTTATTTATTGAATCTTTTTTGGATATATTGTATATTACAGATGATGTGTGATTTGAAAGGGGTAATGCAGTGAAGAGAACACAAGCCTTTACCTCAGAGAATTATTTGATAGTGGAGGAGAGAGCTGTGTACACTCAGAAAGCCATGCAGCATCTAGGGATGGACCCTGTTCTAAAAAGGACTTGAAAGAAAAATACCTGGTCATGTAAACAGACAAAGGAGTAATTCTAAAAGAGGTTGAGTTCATGAAATTACATGAATTTAAAGGAGCAATGGAGATTTCATGAAGCTGCAAATATCCAATTCAGTATGACTCAAGTTTGGTAAGAAAAGGGAATATATTAGCAAGAGGTATATAAAAAATGGGGAAGATGTAAGCTGGAATCAGATAATTAAGGTTATTTTATGCCATGCTGCAATGCTTGACTTGTCCTAATGGAAAATGAGAGCCATTTAAATATTTTTATCATTCATATATAAAATGAATATATATAACAAAATGAATTGTATGTTTACTTCATAGATTAAAATGAAAAATATTCATTTTATATAGCTTTTCTCTAGAAATAATTGTTGAGGGCAAGAATAGAACAAACACAGCTAAAAGAACTTGTTTTTACATTCCCAATGGGAAGGTACTGGTGCTCCTTATTTTCAATAAGTAGTCATTACTAAAGGTCTCCAAAAATTAGTCCCCTTCCTTACCAATTATTCATATTGATATGGTAATTGCAAAATAATGTTTTTATACAGACCTCCTGAATAACATCCTTACTAGTCCCTAGTCTTCTCTTTACTTCTAATCCATTGCACACATTCTGAAATAAATGTTTAAAAAACTATTTGAATGTATGTATAGTCCACAAGGGTGCAGGTTATGGAGTGTTTACTAAGGGACCACTACTGCCCATCCCAGAAGACGAAGAAGGCAATTTCACTTTTTTTTTCTAGGTTTGTGTTTGCTACATATTTGCACATACCTAACAATTTTGTTTATATAGAAATGTATTGTTTTAGGTATATTTTTGTGATTCTCTTATTGCACATTTTTGCACTTATAAAATTCATTCAGCTTGATATAAGCATAGTGGATTCATTCATTTTCTTCACTGTATAATATTTAATTGCCAGGTTATGCCATTTTTTATTTATGCACTCTTTTGATGCATAAATCACTTTTTTCAATTTTAAGCAATTGGAAATAAAGGTACTTTGTATACTGTTTTGCATGTGTACTGTCTGTATGCATTTGTACATACCTCAGAATAGCTAAGCATGTCCCAGAATTAATAGTTACCCAGCTATTAATTTTTCAATTCTCTCAGTAGTCCAGTGATGTCCCTTTTCTTTTCTTATGGTGCTGACCTGGGTCTTCTCTCTTACTTTTTCAACAATTTAAGCAGAATTTTATCATTATTATTCATATTTCCAAAGAACTCTCACCTGGTTTTTTCAATCCTCTTTATTGTATATTTGGTATATTTTACTTTCTCTGGTTTTCATTTACTTTCAGTTTTCTCTTTTCTGAACAAGTATGCTTAACTGATTATTTTATTTCTTTTTTACATTCTAATATATTCATCTAACACTATAATTTTTCCATGATGTTATGCCTTATTAGTAAACCAGAAGTTTTGATACATGGAATTTATATTACCTTTCCATTCAATTTAATTTAGTAGTTCCACTATGAATTCTTTCTTGTCACAGGTATTACTTCTTAATGTACAATGGTATTTCTTAGTCTACAATAATATGATACATTTTAAAAAGTGAATTCTAAATCCAAAAATTGTGAACAGAGATTTCAGTCATCTAAAATATGTTGTACATTCTTTGATGGCCCCTTGGTTGATCCATTTTTGTGAATGTTTTGCTTTTGTAGAGGATATTGTTTTACATATGCCCATTAAATCATGCTGTCCAAATCTTATTAAATCTTATTTATTTGTTCAGTAAATTATAAAAAGTGGTACTATCTCCCTTTATTTTACACTTTTATTTCTGATGTTTTTGAATGATGCATTTTAGGACAATTTTATTAGGTGGATAAAAAGTTAAAATTAGAATTGTTTGTTTTTCTGTTTTGAAGTGAATTCATATTTCTCTCCATGTTCTTACTTTTATTTTCATCTATAGTTTATATATGTTTTATATATGTCTCTTGGAAACAACAAATAATGAGATTTTATTTTTTTGCTTCTCAATTTGTAATATTTGATTTCCCAGGAGAGAATTCAATATATTTTCTGTCATTTTAATTACTGATGTTATTTTTAATTGTCAACCTTTTCTGTTGCACTTTATATTTGTTGTAATTATTATTTTGTTTCTTTTTTTATTGTGTGTATGTTTTCCTTTTTTTAACATTGAATGATATATTAATTGATTGATTATCATTCTACTTTTCTCTATGGGTTTTGGGCTTATATATACTCTGCTTCTAATTTCTTTATTCATTAGCTTATAAATTAAGGTATCATGCATTTTATAAAGGCAAAATTAAATATCTTGCTCCCAGAAAATAATAGCACCTTAGAATAATCTCATTTATCCCCTTTCTGACTCAAGTGCTATTGTATTTAAAAGTATTTAATAATTCTACTTAAAAATATACATACAGTAAGGTTTTGGGAAAGTGGTAGAGTAAGGATATCCAAGACACAGTTTTTCCAATAAACCAAGTAATAAAGAGGCAGGAACAATTTGAAACAAATATATGAAACTCTGTTGACCAGAACACCTTACAGCAATCAAGGAAGAACAGAAGGAATAGGTTGATAACTTATGATAAACAACAGTAAATTGTCCTTCCATGCAGCAGCTACCAATACTCATCCTCTACTCACACAGCAAGCCACCCTGGAGTCCAACCCATAGCTAGATAACTGGAGAAAAAATGGGACATAAAATTGTTCTTACCTAGGAACAATGGTTGACATGGCTGATCACTGATCACAATCTTTGATAAGTGAACTAGGATCATTGGAGGCCCAGCTCTGCCCAGCTCAGGAGGCATCAATTGTTTCAACACTCTCTGGAGGGAGGTAGTGGCAGGGAAGACTTAAAGATACTGTACTTCCTCCAAACTATGGGGGAGGGTTAGATGAAATCGTGGATTTTCTGGGGCAGACCAGGGAAGTTCAGTTTTGGTGAGCCATTAGAGAAGATCTTGGTATGCTTCTGGATCCTCACTCCTGGACACTTTGGAAATGATCTATGCTCCCTTCATGGGTATCTGCCCCTGTTTTGGCTGGTAAATACTGACATGGGTAAGTCCTCTCTAGTGTACCATGTTCCTGGAAATTGTACTCTGGGCAAAAGCAACTTGAAAACATGAAAGTAGTGTTAAAAACTATAGTGGCAGATTGTCTGGAACAAAGGCCAACTGGCTTCAAACACCAGGAGATGGAGGTCTGTATCCTGACAAAAAGAGGACAACCAAATTCCTGTAACAGAGGAATTAAAAAAAAAAAACTAACAAGCAAAAGCCCAGGAAAGACAGAAACCCAGAAAGGCAAAGAAAACCTGGAGTTAACATTTAAAAAATATTAAAATGCACAGCAAATAAAGAGTAGAAAACAAATAAATAGGGAATAATAGCCATCCAAAGGAGGGAGATAAAAAAATCCAGAAAACACCAGTAAAGAAGATTAAGATTATACATATGAAACAAAGTATTTTTTAAATGATCTTAAAAATACTCAAAGAGATGAAGAAAAATACTAAAAAAGAACTAGTGTATCAGGATAATAATGAATGATCAAAATAAGAGTTTAGTAAAGACATGCAAATTGTAAAATGGAAACAAACAGAAATACTGGAGTTTAAGACCAAAATAACTGAAATGAAAAATGTCCAGGAAGGTTTTAAGAAAAGATTTTGGTTATTGCATAGGGTTTGCAGAGCTTCTAAGCAGAAAACTACAGGCCAGACATTTGTGGTCAGAGCCTGAAGGCAACAAATGATTAGTTCAAGTAGCACAGGCCACTTCTCTTTTGTTCACCTCATTTTTTTGTGGTGAGGATGAGCAGCAATAGTAAATAATAAAGAGTCATTCTGCTTTTAGCACCTCATGGACAAACACCAACAGGGCAGGAAAGCTACTACTGCCCTTGTGTCTCAGATTCTTAACTCTCCATCTTCTCTTTACTGTGTAGAATGGCATCAGCCACTGTGGGGACACAGGTTTCCCTTTAAGTACTCAGTGTGTTCCTGCCTAAGTGACCGAGGCCTAATTTAAATGTTAACAAACTTCCTGGGGGAGGGGGAGGATAATGTCTTAAACCAAATCTCCTTTGAGTGATAAAACCTTATTTCCTAAGATAACATCACCTAACCCCATGTGTGCATTCATGGGAACCTAGCCAGAACTTTGTTCTCAAATCCTATGGAATATCCTTATTATTACCCCTATGAAATGTCTTTGTTCTGAGACCACTTATATCACCCTTTGTTTTTCCTGTCTCTTTGCAGGGAACTAACTTATTTCATCCTTTGACCAATTGCCATCAAGGAATTTTCTTTTTTCTGTAAGTCCCAATAAAGCTGATATTTGATTCTCTGACTCATGGGTGCTTTAGTCTTGTGGCTTCACCAAATTGTACCCTTGAGAAGTTGGGTTGGAACATCCACTGTTCTGTGAATCTGTATAAATAAATATACTGTTTAAAGTGGTGCTAAAATGAAGAAAAATCATTCCTAAAAAATGAAAATATTTGGAGCTGGCAGAACAAAGACATGAAAAGACAGTTGAAATAAGTTAGGGGGCCCGGCTGTATAGCCCAGTGGATAAGGGCGCCAGTACACCACATGGGAGGCCCTGGGTTTGGTTCCCTGGGACCTCTCCAAATGGGCAGATTGCCTTGAGAAAGGCAAGCCACCATGGGCAGGGCAAAGCCACCATGGGCGGGGCAAAGCCACCATGGGTGGGGCAAAAAGCCACCACGGGCAGGGCAAAAAGCCACCACAGGCAGTGTGGAGCCGCCACGGGCATGGCAAGTCACCCGTGAAACAGAGCTGAGCCACCTGCAAATCATGGAGCCAAGCAGCCCGTAAAACACAGAGATGTACCGCCTGTGAAACATGGAGCTGTGCTGCCCACAAAACACAGAGCGGAGCCGCCCATGAAATGGAATGGAGACACCCGCGAGTAGGGCGAGCTGCCTGCGTGGAGGATCGACTTGGCAAGTCACCAAAAAATGGGGGGAGACAAGAAGCAGACATAGAAGAACACAGAAGAATGTATACACAGCAAGAGCAAGCAGAAAGGAGGGGGCATATGTAACAAAAAAAAATAAAATAAATAAAATAAAATAAAATAAAATAAAATAATAAAATAAAACAAAATAAAATAAAATAAAATAAAATAATAAAATAAAATAAATAAAATAAAATAAAATAAAATTGATTGTAAAAAAATAAATAAATAAAAATAAAAACCTACCAATTATTGGTATATTGGGAAGTCACCCTTTAAAAAAAAAAAAGAAAGAAGTTAGGCTGAGAAGCAGAAAGAAAATATAAATATTAAAAGTGAACACAGACTGATTACCAACTCCCAGAAAAGCGAGGGTCAGAGATATGAAGAAGCCAAAACAAGTAATTGGAACATAGACAATAGTCATGAAATAGAAGAACAAAGTGTCAGAGAGAAAACTTAACACACACACAAAACAGCAATTAAATAAAACCATAGAGTAAAGATAGAAACTAATCAACTGAATAAACACATCAAGATAAAAAGATGTCCAGAGGGCAACAAAAAATTACAAAGCATATTAAGAAACAAGAAGATATGTCTCAGTCCAATGAGCTAACTAAAAACCAGGAAGAGGTGCAGAACACTGAACAATAATCAAAGCTGCCTAAACAAATGTCATGGAAAAACTTAATGAAGTGAAGGAAGAGATTAAGGATATTAAGAAGACACTGTGAGAAAATCCTGAAGAAATTGTAAACATATATAAAAAGATAACAGATATGATGGTGATGAATTGCACAATCCAACAAATCAAAAAGACATTGGAAGCACATAACAGTATATTTGAACAGGCAGAAGAAAGAATTAGTGATGTGGAATACAGTACATCTGAAATCAAATAGTAGAAAATATAGACAAAAAGATAGAAAAAATCCAGCAAGGACTTAGGGATTTGAATGACAACAGAAAACACACAAAAATACACATTATAGGCATCCCAGAGGGAGATGAAAAGGGAAAGGGGACAGAAGAAGTGTTGGAGGAAATAATGGCCGAAAACTTTCCAACCCTATTGAGGGAGATTGATGCACAAGTCTAGGAAGCACAGTGTACCCCAAACAGTATAAACCCCAATAGGCATACTCCAAGACATACACACCTCAAACTGTCCAATACTCAAGACAAAGAGAGAATACTGAAAGCAGCAAGAGAAAAGGGAACTATCATAAACAAGGGAATCTCAATAAGATTAAGTGCTGGTTTCTCATCGGAAAACATAGAGTTAAGACATAGTTAAGATATTAAAAGGAAAAAACCTTTCAACCAAGAATTCTCTATCCAGCAAAGCTG
The DNA here is from genome assembly GCA_004027955.1 of Chaetophractus vellerosus. NCBI lineage: Eukaryota > Metazoa > Chordata > Mammalia > Cingulata > Chlamyphoridae > Chaetophractus > Chaetophractus vellerosus. Next base: position 9,786 of record PVKH010033994.1, read on the forward strand.
GAATTCAGAAATGATGGAGAGTTCAAAATATTCACAGATAAAAATTAAGAGAGTATGCCAATAAGAAATGGCCCTTCAAGAAATTCTAAAGGGAGTTCTGCATGTTGAAATGAAAAAACAGGAGAGAGTGTGAGGAGTGTGTAAAAACAACTGAAAAGGTAAAGAGAGAAATAAATACAACATATGACATACATAGACCAAAAGAAAATATGGCTGATATAAGAAATTCCTTGAGCATAATAACATTGAATGTTAATGGATTAAACTCACCAGTCAAGAGACACAGATTGGTCATTTTTCCTTATCCATTCTGTCAATCCAAATGCTGTCTACACGAAAACCACCTTAGACCCAAGGACTCAAGGAGGATAAAATGAATGGCTGGAAAACAATTTTACAAGCAAACAATAACCAAAAAAGGGTAGGAGTTGCTATACTAATAATGGACAAAATGGACTTTAAATGTAAAATTATTGTAAGAGACAAAGACAAACCATATATTTTAGTAAAAGGGGTAATCTATCAAGAAGAAAGAACAATCATAAACATCTATGTAACTAATCAGGGTGCCACAAAATACTTGATGCAAACACTGGAAAAACTAAGTGGAGAAATAGATGCCTCTACAATTATAGTGGGGGACTTTAATACATCATTATCAACTTTAGACAGATTATCTCGAAAGAGAATCAATAAAGAAACAAAAACAGTGAATAATACATTAGAGGATCTGGACATAATAGACATATACAGACCACTACACCCAAATACTGTGGGATATGCATTCTTCTTGAGTGCACATGAATCATATTCCAAGGTAGACCACATGCTAGCCACAGAAAAAGACTCAATGATTTCAGAAAGTTTGAGATTATGCAAAGCAATTTCTATGACCAAAATGGAATGAAATTGGAAATCAGTAAGGGCTAGTGTTCTAGTCAGGGTTCTCTCAGGAAACAGAATCAACACAAGATAATCAGTTAAAAATATAAGATTTTATAAGAGTCTCTCACAAGACCGTGGGGATGCACAAGTCCAAGTTCCACAGGCAGGCTGCAAGCCAGGGGCTCCGATGAAAGACTGATGAAAGCTCCTTGATGTGTTCCTGGGAGAAGTTCACAGTCAAACGATGAGCTGGGAAATTCTCTCTGAATGTTGAAATCAGTTCCCTTTTATTGCAGTTAACTGAATGGATAAAAGCATCATCCATTCTTGATCCATTCTTGCTGATTGATGCATATGTAATCAGCCATCCATGCAGTAAACTCAATTAGCCCAGTGCTTGCTGGACCTAATAGCTGGGCACAATTACTTGGCCAAGTTGACACATTAGCCTAACCATCACAGTCCACCCCTTGTCAATGCGACAACAATACACATTACCCTAACCATACTTAGTCTCTAAGTAAAAACAATAACATACAAGCATACATATATATATTTCTGCCTAACAATGTTTAACTCCCCTGCATTCAACCAGAAATGCATTAATTCCCCACAGAATATGGTGCAAGACGTTGGGCAATATTCACTCTTAAACTTGACATCCTTAAAAATTATGAGATGAAATTAATACAACTTTTCATATGATAGGGGAAAAGGTTGGGGAAGAAAACAAGAAATTAATTTTGTGTACACATACAGTCATAATCATAACAAAACAGGGAAGAAGGGTTCATGACTAATACATTCCTCGTTTCTGTAACTGGTCACATGGTCGAAGTTCATATTTATCATTACCTTCTTCCAATACCCATTCCAGGTTCCCGTTACCCTCAGCAAGCACCTCAGCTGGCCATGGTTCTTTGCCTGGCGGGATGACCCAAACCTTCATTCCTGAAGATTCTGGGCCATTGTTATTCCTACTTGAATAGGTTTGTTGCAATTTTCCATTGACTTTAATCACAGGGCATGGTGGTACTAGGAGACACCCTAGAGGATCTCCTTAATTCCAGGCAAACTCTTCTTTACCCCCATTATGTAGATGCAGTCCTATTTCCCCTTGATAGTCAGGATCAATCACCCCAGCCAGCAAAGTAATTCCTTTCTTTGCCTGTTGATTCAAAGGCAAGAAGAGCCCAAAGTGGCCAGGTGGCAGTCTTAACTTCCAGTTCAATGGAATCATTGTAGTGTTCCCTGGTGGCAG
>PVKH010033995.1:0-11931 GCA_004027955.1 Chaetophractus vellerosus
GATCGGAGCAAAGCCACCCGCGAACGGAGCAAAAAAGCCACCTGGGAACGGAAGCAGACCCGCCCACAAGTGGGGCCAGCTGCCTGTGCAGTGAGCTAACTCGGCATGTCACCACAGCAGACATAGAAGAACACACACACACACACACACACACACACACAAAATGAACACACAGCAAGAGCAAGCAGAAAAGGGGGGAGGGATATGCAACAACAACAAAAAAAGGTATTTTGCTTTAGCAGCACACAAAAAAACTACCTTCTCCATTATTTTATGACAATCTAAGATTCACAATGGAATCAAGGTTATCTTTCCTCAACCACCACTTTAATAAGTAGTTTGAGGTGGCTTCTGACAAGCTTCCCTGTTATGAAGTTACCTTTAGGTATTAATATCAATTTAGGTTTAGATTTAATAATGGCTTCCTGAAATTAGCCATTTAAATGCTTCAGTTTAGAAGGTGCTTTTAAAAACTTCTTATAATTAACTAGAAGTTACTTTACCTTTAAATAAGCTTATTAAATTACTATTAGCAACCAAGGAAATTTACCTTTACCTTAATTTCATTAAACACAAACTTACAATTTTCATGTTAAAGATTTAATACATATAATATTGATTTACTTAATTGATATCCTATAAACTCAAAGTAATTAAAATTGAAACAATTATAATTTATGCAATGAATGTTCTTTTTCCTTCCTTTACAGGAGGCTAAAACCTCTTCTTTAATAAAATTATAAACTTGCAAATAACTTTAAAAGCATACTGACTGCTAGGTTGTGGAATATATTACAACTGTTCATTTGTTTTAGTTATAATTTAGAAAAGATCTTTCCATAGCTTTCAAGGACTTTTGCTTTACTTACTGAAATTTGGTAATAGGATTATTAACCATGCTTATTTTAAGATAGTTAAGATGTTTAAATTGGGGGACTACAGGGCAATCTAATTCTTAATTCATGGCCTAGAAGACAGACTTTTAATCTGCCACACCTAGCCCCTCCCTCATAGCTCTTACAAAGAAAAGGCCCTGGGGGCTGAGTAAATCAAAGAGTTTAGGAAAAACATTTTCCCTTGCCCAGTAGTTTCTATATTCATATTTCTATATGACCTTTCCCTCCTGCTTAGCCTAATTTGGGCTCCAGGAATATTCCATCACATATATAATTGCACATTTAATTTTTACCAATCTGAATAGAGCTCTTTTAAGAATTTTCATTTGTTAATTTGATATTACCATGCCAATGTATGAAGATATACATTAAATGAGTAGACAGACACAAATAGAACATTAGACGCAAACACACAGCTCACTAATATTACATGTAATTTTCATTCTCTTATTTAATAAAATAAATTTAACTGTAAAATAACATTTAAAAGATCTCTTTGAAGCCTATTTCTGATTAATCTGCATTGTGACCATGCAGTTTTACACAAGAATTTCGCTCCTTTTAATTATTGACTTATAACCAAACTGTTCCCAATGCTTTAAAATACAATTTACAACATTTTCCTTTACTTCAGAGCTTCGTTTATGTCCCATTTTGACTGTGACAGACCTTGGATGAGAAGCACTAATTCCAGTATATGATCACAGAGATCAGGGGCTTGCTGGTTTCAGGAACATCAACAAGATGGGACTCCAACAAGATGGGAATCCACCTCCCCACCCCCCCCTCGGTCATGGACTGGGAGAGTGTATGTCGAGAATTCCACCAGGCAGCAATCTAATCCACACCTGTGGTCAGGAGAGAAAGCAGGGTTATTAACACCAGTGGAAGGACAGGAGACAGGGGTGTCTTAAATTTGCCTTCCCCTGAGCCATGGGGGGCAGAAGTTGTCATGAAATAACCATAAGCAAAGGCAAACTCAGTTTAGAATTATTATCACAATAGCTGAGGTCTAAGGGCAAGGTGAAGCTAGTAAGCTAGTCTCAAAGTAACCACAATCAAAGATAATTAATCATATTATAATTATCATTACTTTATCAAGCATACACAAGGTATGTAACCAAAAACAAAGGTAGATTAGTCTAAGATTACCATCACAGTAGCAGGTTCTAGGCAAAATCCACCCAGTTATAGCAATTCCAGATATTATCCTTCTACTGTTCTATAATATGAAAACATCTATATAATGATCTTATCTCAGTTACAGTCTCTAGTAAGTTTTTCCTTTAGAACAAATTGGGCACTTTCATTTATTAACTAAGCAACTAAAACTATTTTATTAGTAACATCAACTTTGCTAAGTTTTTCTGCTTTTCATACAGCTGACTTAACTCCACTTGCGATTTCTTCCATACATCAAATCCAATTGCAAAGTGGTATTGAAATTTAAAGACTCATTTTTTAGGTTACCTTTTACCATTATCCAATTTGTAAGAGGCAAACCCCAAATCTGATTTACAAGTTCCTAGGTATGGGCAGACTAACAAAGTTAAACACAGATTAAAACATAAACACAGATTTTTAAAAGTTAAACACAGATTAGAACAGAAGAGAGAATTTTGCACTTACTTAACTTAGGAAAAGACTTGACTTTAGAATCACCTAGATGCAAAGCGCCCAGTGTCCATCCACGGCAGAAACCTCGTGCAGGCCCCTGCAGATGGAATCTCATGGCCAGGGTCTCACAGGATCCCTCAGGAGGTTTCCGGACGGGGTTTCATGGCCCTGTGGTCCACCGGCCATGTTATCTGTCGGGCCCCAGCCACCTTCCCCCTTTCACTATACTAACTTGCCTCAAGACCAGAGCCTGTGTTTTCTGGCCCTAAGCTTGGCGCTCTTTCAGTCATGTCACATTGCATTAGGATGCTCATTCTCAGGAGCCCTGTGAAACCACACCCACCTGGGGAGTGATTCACTAGTGAGTCAGCCTAACAAGGGAAATCAGGCATCCTTTGAGCCTTTTTATTCCAGAAACCCAGCCATAGTCCTTTGTTCTAATTGTCCTCAGTTTCAATGAAGAAATGCCATCCATTATGGTCACCATTTTCACTATACTCCCCACCCCCAACCTTGATTCCACTCTCCATACAGCAGCCCAGAGTGAAATTCCTTTTTTTTTCCAAACAATTTATTGAAGTGTATCATTCATATATGAACATACATAAACTATAAGTGTTCAGTAAACATCGTGAATTTACAGAACAAACATGCATAACATCATACAGGACTCCCACACATCACCCCACCACAAACACCCTGCACTGTTGGGAAACATTTGCTAACAAATCATGAAAGAGCATCATCAAAGTATTACTACTAACTATAGTCTGTATCTTACACCCCTACACATTTTTTTAAGGATTTATTTACCTACTTTTATCCATTTTTACCCCCCTACACACTCTGTTTTTACTGTTTTTGTGTCCATTCGCTGGGCAATTCTCTGTGTCTGTTTCCTGCCCTCTCTTCTCATCCTTCTCCTCCTGTCTTCACTGGGATTCGATCCTCAGAATCTCCGATGTGGGAGAGAGGCGTCCTACCACCTGTGCCGCCTTAGTTCCTGGTTTTTGGGCACGTCTCTTCTTGGCTCTCCCTTGTGTCAGTCTCCTGTTAGGTCATCATCTTGCTGCGTGGCTCGCAGGGCCTGACAGTGCACCCGTGCGCCTTCTATCTTTTTCTTTTTTTTCAATTTTTCGTGGGAGGTCCCGGAGATCGAACCCAGATCCCTCCATATGGGAGACAGACACCCAACCACCCAAGCCACACCTGTCCCCCTGGTATATCTCTTAAGGTTGACCAAAGTTACCCAAAGTTACAGTCTTTTCCCATACGGGATGTTCATATAATAAATCAGGCTTAGTTTATCACCAGCATTCTGAAAACCAGACCTAGGGAGAAAAACTAGGTCTGGAGACACATGCATGGTTTCTAATATAGTGAATGTTTAGCCTACCCTGATTATCACAAAATCAGGTCAGCGAGAATATTCGCAAGGAGTGATACTTCTAAAACATTAATTAGATCATGTCACTCCCCTGCTTAAACCCTTCAATAGTTGTCCATGCATCTCAAATAAATCCAAACTACAATGTGGCCAAAAGTGCCTGGCAAGGTCAGGCCCTTGCCAGAATCCCAACTGCATTTTGTGCCATCAGAGATGGATTAAAACTTTAGAGGCTCTAAGCACTGAAAAGACAGTGCTGCTTCTGTTACTGATCAAAGCGGGGTTCTCTGCCCAACGTGCTCAATTGACCAATTTCTGAGACACTGGGGTTCCAAAGGGAGAAAGACTTTATTGCTAAGCAGCAAAGCAAGGCCCCCTAAGGGTCTATGATCTGTCTCCCTGAGTCTAAGCAGTTTAGGGTTTTTCTGGATTCAAACAAGGGGAGGTGGAGTTGTTATAATCACAATAACAAGTATAAGCAACTATAGTACCATATAAAGGGGTGGAACCAAGCTAGAACTAAGCTAAAATAACCATTACAATAATAAGTATACACTGTGGGCAGCACTTCTGCTATGTGGAATTACAAATAAAAGGAACATTAAACCATAAATGAAATTGAAAGAGGTCTTTGGTTTTATTTTTGAAATGTCAACTTTTCCCCCAACTTTTCTCCTCCTTCCCCTCCTCACTGCTGGCCATACTTTTTGCCTTCCCTGGCCTGGCTTTCTGTTTTAATACCTTCAATGCTCCCTGCTTCTTTTTCAAGCTGTTACTCCTGCAGGAAATGCTTCCTTCCTGCTCTCACAACTCCTACTCATCCTTCGGATCTCATCATAAAGGTTAATCCCCAAGGAAAGCTTTCTAGGGACTCAGACTAAATCAGCCCCCTGGGTCACATGCACGTGCAACCAATGTGTATCACCCTGGCTGGCTCATAAGCTTCACCGCTTCGTTTATCTGACTTATTCACCTCTGTATTCCCAGAGCCAGTATTTGTTGAATAAATGGCTGAACATATTTATTTTTCATAGTCCACCAATGAGAACAAAGTGATGAATGCAAAAATTTGAAATCCAGGGTTATTGATGACAGTTATATGTCAGCCTTAGCATTCAATGTATTCCTACCTTTGATTGCATAACTTTGAGAAAATCCAGCTTCACGCAGACTTCACATTTGAGGCAGGTTAGTATAGTGAAAGGGGGAAGGTGGCTGGCCCAGCAGACAACACAGCCGACAGACCACAAGGCTGTGAGACCCCCCCTGGAAACCTCCTGAAAAGGCTGCTGGAAAGACCCTGCAAGACCCCAGCCACGAGATCCTGTTTGGAAAAACAAGATCCTGTTGGCTCAAGAGAAAGCCCCAGATACAAAAGGCCTCACCATTGCCCCCCGGAAACCTGACAGGTGGGGCAACCTATCAGAACAGCAAACAGCTGGGGCCCTGCCCCAACATTATGAAGGAGGAGGAGGAAACACTTTTAAAAGCCCTGATCTGGGGCCCCACACACGCGTCTTACTCTGCAGCATGCCCACAGTCCATGCCTCGGACCATGTACTTTTCTCATTTTCTTCTTTCTTAATAAACGCTTTACTCCCTTGGCCACCCTATGGCATATCCTTAGATTCTTTTATGCATCATAAGCCAAGAACCCAGAAGCCCAGAACCCCGAGCTTTCCACTAATATTATTTGGCAAGCCAGCCAGGAGACACAGAGGCAAGTAATGCTCCCTGACACCCGCCAAGGACTGGTGAGTCTGAACTTTTAATTAAAGCCTCTCTGTGCCCTCTTTTGTTTTATTAGTGAGGCCCCAAGCCCGAGATTCTCACCCTGGGCCATGTCGAGAGGTCTGTTCCTTACTTAGCTCCCAGAAGGCCCCGAAGTTCCTCTTAATCCACTACCCCCGGGACCCCAGAGGCTGTTTGCCTGTAAGCTGCAGATCAGTCTCTTCTTATTTGCCTCTTAGTGTCTGGTTTAACTGTGAAACTTGGTCCCTGGCAGTGGCCATAGAATGAGCTCTCTCTCACTGCCACTTTCTAAGACCCCTGTAAGTGTAGGCCAAAGGAAAGGTCCCTAGCCAGTCCCTTTCCTAGCAGGAAAGCCCAGTTTTGAAGCCAAGGTCTTGAAACTGGACCTAGACATCTCCAAGACCTGTAAGGCTCTGGGGATGCCCAAAGACACAAGGCTCCCAATCCCCGGCACATCAGGACAGTGAGCAGGGCTCCTGACCGTCAATATTCTGGCTCGGCAAGCAATCTGTTCAACCAGGTCTAGCAGTGGGACACCACCAAGACTGAAAAAACGTGTTTGTCTTCCCCTAGGATAATGGGCAGCTTCTAATTGGGACAACCTGCCCACTGGTGGTCTAAAAAGGAAAAGGCTAATCTTTTCCTGCCACACCACGCGGCTGCAGCACAGCCAAAAGCTGGCTCTGTATGGAACCCTGAATTCCAGTTAAACCTGTGCAAGAGAGGAGAGAGGAGAGGACAGACAGATCTGAAGGCCAGAGACCAAGTGTCATGTCTCCTTAAGGGGATGAGGAAATGTACTACCAAACCCGTCAATTATAAGCTCGGGGAAGTTTTCTCAGAGGCAGGACAAAAACCCAGCCTTATTTCAAGGAGAGCTGGCAGAGGCAATAAAAATATCCTCTTGGTAGATGCTAACTCTAGAGAAGGACAGATCCTCCTAGGAACTCCATTCTGCCTCCAATATACATAGAAAGCTGCAGAAACTTTCCCTAGCCTCCCAAACTTTCATTAACTCCCTTTTGGAAACAGCCTTTGCAGTTTTCAACAATCAAGACTGAGCTGCCAAGGGAGAAGCAGGTGAGGAGGGGGCAGGCACTGGGCCCTGAAACAGGCTCACCTTTTAACTGCTGCCATTACAGGCATGTCACCTCAGGGCCATCCTAATCCAGGCTCCACTTCAGCAGGAACCTGGCCCCAAGCTGCTGGAGCCTTGCCCCACAGGAGGACAGAAGGGTCCTGAAGGCATGTGTGAACAATCAACCAGGAGGAGCCTTGGGTGACCCTTGAGTGGCAGGTAAGATCATTTCTTAATTAACACGGGAGCCAATTATTCAGTCCTAACCTGCACTCTCCACCTCTCCTAAGCTTGGTTGTGCCTAATGAGGGGAGTGAATGGGGAATCAGGATCTAGGCCATTTATTAAACCTCTCCCCTGTAGAATAAGGAACCTCTTCACACACCATCAACTAAGATTAAAAGGTTCCTGACTATTCCTAGCTCCCTGATTATTCCCTTGGAACACTCCAATCCTTCCAGCGAAAAAGACTCACAAGGCTTTACCCCTCCGGGAGTTAAGTAATGGGATGCAGCCCCCAGAGCAGCCCCAATTCGTGTCTCGAAGGGGTAAGGATTTTCCTGGAGGAACGAAGCTGGAGGGTCCTGTACAAGGTTTCTGCCGTGGACGGGACACTAGGAGCTTTGTGTCTAGGTGATTCTAAAGTCAAGTCTTTCCTTAGGCTAAGTAAGTGTAAAAATCTCTCTTTTCTAATCTGTGCTTAACTCTCTGTTTAACTTTTTAATTTATGTTTAACTTTGCCAGTCTGCTCGTGCCTAGGAACTTGTAAATCAGATTTGGGGTTCACCTGTTACAAACTGGATAATGGTAAAAGGTAACCAAAAAATGAGTCTTTAAATTTCAATGCCATCTTGCAATTGAATTTGATGTATAAAAGAAATCACAAGTGGAATTTACTTCAACTGCTGAAAAAGCAGAAAAGCTTAGCAAAGTTGATGTTACTAATAAAATAGTTTTAGTTGCTTAGTTAATAAAGTGCTCAATTTGTTCTAAAGTAAAAACTTCCTAGAAACTGTAAGAGTTAAGATCATTATATAGATGTTTTTATATTATAAAACAGCAGAAAGAGAATATCTGAAATTGCTATAACTGAATGGATTTACCTTAGACCTACTACCGTAATGGTAATTATGAATTGAATTTACCATTGTTTTTGGTTACTTCTGGTCTAACCTCACCCTTGCGTATGTTTATGGTTATTTCAGGGCTGGCTTCACCTTTGTGATGGTAACTACTCTATTCTTCCCTGTTTGTAGCACGGCAACTTCTGCCTCCCATGGCTCAGGGGAAGGCAAATTTGAGACACCCATGTCTCCCATCCTTCCACTGGTGTTAATAACCCTGCTTTCTCTCGTGGTTATCCAGGTGTGGACTAGCTTGCTGCCTGGTGGAATTCTGAACCCGCAGTGTGGACGTCCACTCTTCAGTCCAGCGGCCGCCAGAGTCCTGTTATCTCCAAGGACTGGGGAGTGGCCCCCCCCCAGTGTTGATGTTCCTAGACCAGCAAGTCATGAGAGAAACCGGTTTCCCTGAGACTTCACTGACCTCAGTGACTATATATTGGACATAGTGTTGCTCATCCGGGGTCTGTCAAAGTCAAAATGGGAAATAAGCTGAGCTCTGAAGTAAAGGAGTTATTGGCTAGGTGGTCACTGATCCCTAAAACAATAAAAGTATCTACTACATCTCTGAACATGCTCCTGAAATAGATGGAGAGTGTGTTGCAGTTTCACATGCCTGCAGCAGCTGGCAATGGCTCGATATGGCCAGATGTACAATGGGCATTGCCTCCAGACTGGCTCTGTTTCCTAGTGCTGGAGGGCGCTATGCACCAGGCCAGTGGAACACTGGAGTCCACCCTCCTAGAATCTCTCTAGAAGCAACGGTGCTGCAGCATGCTTGCTGTGTGAAGGACATATCAAGTGGAGCAATAATTACCAGAGTAATGTGAGTAACATTTAAAACATAATTTGTGGGGAGCAGATGTGGCTCAAGCAGTTGAGCACTGTATTGGTCAGCCAAAAAGGGGCGCCTTTGCAATATACCAATAATTGGTTGGTTTTTATAAGGGACATTTATTTGGGGTAGAAGCTTACAGTTACCAGGCCACAAAGCATAAGTTTCTTCCCTCACCAAAGTCCACGTGTTGGAGCAAGACAGCTGCTGAAGTCTGCCAGGGTTCAGGCTTCTGGGTTCCTCTGTTCCCAGGGCTGTGTTTCTCTCCGGGCTTAGCTTCTGTTTCCTCCACAAGGTCAGCTGTAGACCATGAGGCTCTCTAGGCTTTGCGTCTCTCCACAAGGCCAGCTGTAGACGGTCAGGCAAACGGCTCACTTCTCTTGTCCCGGGGCCTTCTCTCCAACATCCAAACTCCAACATCAAAACTGCTTCTCAAACTGCTTCCTCTGTGCTTTGCCTTGCCTTTTATATTTGATTCCCCACCCACCAAGGGGTGGGGCTCAAGGCCGTACTGACGTGGCCCAGTCAATGCCCTAATCATAACAATCATGCCCAGATAAACAGATCAGTTTACAAGCATGATTCAATATCGATTTTTGGAATTCATAATTACATCAAACAGCTACAAGCACCCACCTCCCACATGGGCGGTTCTGGGTTCGGTTCCCAGTGCCTACTCTAAAGAAGACAAACAACAAGCAGACAATGATCAAAAACAATGAGCAAGACAAGTAAACAACGAGCAGATAATGAGCAAAAACAAACAAGCAGGGAGCAGATGTGGCTCAAGCAGTTGAGTGTCCACCTCCAACATGGGAGGTCCTGGGTTTGGTTCCCAGTGCCTCCTAAAGAAAAAACAATGAGTAAAAACAATGAGCAAACAGATGAGGGAGCCATCTTGGAGGGGGGACATAACTGGCATTGTGGCCTGCTCCCATGGAGAGACAACATGTATGATATTGCAAACCTGCAGCTTAGATCTATTAATTGCAGCTCAAAGAGAAACATGCACTGATTGATGCATTGATTAGTATTAATACTGTATCTATATTCCTAATAAATATAATATCTATTCTATTCTGGATCATATGCAGAGGGATATTGAACCTGCCAGAAGTCCTGGTACACTTAATTCATTTTATAAGTAGTTAATGAACGAGTCTATAAGATAAAGGAATGGCTTTCTTAGGTACAATCTTTATTCTGCTTGCCATATGCCTGTCTTGTTGCTGCCTATACTGTCTTTGTGAGTTTTTGTCTAAGGCAGTACTTCTCTTCATACCTCTCCTAGCTGTCCTAAGCATAACCACTGCAGTGGAAAAACTGGGGTTGGCAGTTTATACCAAACCCAGCACGTCTACCAAATTCTCTCCCTACAGTTAACCAACAGCATAAAAGAACTTAAGGAAGAATCAACTTTGGGAGGATGCAGCCTCTGAAGGCACCTGGCCTTTCTCACTCTTGTGGTCCAATATGTCATGGCTGGCCCTCTTTTGGGGCCTGCTTACCACCATCTTCTTTTTGCTTTTAGTAGGACCGTGTATTTTAAATTCTAAGTAAGTTTATTTCTTACAGAATCAATGCCTTATTAGTTAAGCAGGGACTTCATCCAGTCTAACCAGGGTACTGGACCCATCTTCCCTCAATAGCAATAGAATAGCTAGAGGGTTTTATACCTTGTTAGGTAGGGCCTACCCCCCAACAAGCAGGAAGTAGCTATAGAAGAATGACCATTGCCCTTCAGCGCCCCCATAAGAATAAGGGTGTAAATTCTCTGAGGGGGGAGTTGAGGCAGGTTAGTGTAGTGAAAGGGGGAAGGCGGCTGAGGGTCATCAGACAACATGGTCAGCAGACCACATGGCCATGAGACCCTGCCCAGAAACCTCCTGAGGGATCCTGCAAGACCCTGGCCATAAGAATCCCATTCCGAACAAGAATCCTGTTCGGTGTCGATAGAAAGCCCTAGATACCCTCATAAGGCCTCACCATAGGCCCCCGAGAACTGACAGGTGGGGCAACCTATCAGAACAGCAAACAGCGGGGGCCCCGCCCCAACATTAGGAGGGGGGAGGAGGAAACACTTTTCAAAGGCCTGACCTGGGGCCCCACGTGTGCATCTCACTCTGCAGTACGGCTGTGATCCATGCCTCGGACTGTGTACTTTTCTCATTTTCTTGTTTCTTAATAAAACCCTTTACTCCCTTGCCTAACCTCTGGTGTGTCCTTAAATCCTTTCATGTGACATAAGCCAAGAACCTAGAAGACCAGAACCCAGAGCTTTCCGCTCACAGTCTGGGCATGCAATTTAGTAGGTAAATGATTTCAGGCGAGTTAATTCCCCTCTTCCAGCTGACAGGTTTCCTTGGGGGACAGAAAGTCCAATCATTTCCTAATTGGATCCCATAAACTAGGTATTATCATTCTCTTTTTACAGATGCATAAAAAGAGGCTCAGAAAATGGAAATTACCTGCCCAAAGCCATATGGTTCTTAGTGGCTACCACATTTCTCACATTAATTAGAATACACTGTTTAGGACTCTAGATCTTACCAAGGGCATGACAACCTCACTTCCATCAACAGCAAAGCATAGCTGCAAAACCCTGAAACTCCCTAAGCAGCTCTTCTTCCTCTTTCTCTTCCTGAACAATCCCATCCAAAGGCCTTAGGTGAGACCTCACAAGATAGGCCTTAGCAGGGGATGGGGGGCGGTGCGGTGGCCCAGAGCAGGAAGTCAGAACCAAAGCAAGGCCAGGAGCGCTTCTACGCAGGAGCAGAAGGGGGTGAGGGGAGGAGCCTGGCTCAAGATTCAGAACAGGCATGGGTGTTAAGGGCGTCCACAAGAGGGCAGCCCGGAGCAAGGTGTCACTTCAAGCAGGATGAGAAGCAGGGTCGGCTATATAATTTGCAGGACACAGTGCAAAAAGAAAACGCGGAGTCCGTTGTTCAAAAATTATTAAGAACTTCAGGAAGACGACAGCACTAAACCAAGTGTGGGCCCCTCAGGTTGCATGCTGAGGAGAGCACCAGTATCTGGAGGGGAGTGAGGGGAAATGGCCAATGGGAAATTGGTTCGTTAAAGAGGGATTGATCAAATAAATATATTAAAGGACAACAGTTTTCTCTCTGTCAGAAAAGGGAGTTACAAATACGAGAAAGGGGAAAAGCTAGGATAAACCTTGTGATGATAGACTGAAATCGCCCAGATCTTGGTTTCTAAATACTCTTCTCCACTAAGACGAACCA
>PVKH010033996.1:0-11930 GCA_004027955.1 Chaetophractus vellerosus
ATCACCCCAATGTTCTTGGAGGATGAGGTCTGGAGCTTGGTTACCACCCAGATACTTGATGAGGGTGGAATCAAGAAAATGGCTGTTGGGCAAGCCTGACTAAAGGATGGGTCTCCATGAGGTTCCAGGGAGAAGAAACTGTCATCATGAGAATAAGTCTCAGACTTTGAAGTCTAATGAAGTATGCCCTGCCGTTTGACAGAACTGTAAGGGACCCGTGACTCATGTTTCCCTCCCAATTTCTCCTTATGGTAACGCAAATGTTTATCCTTTGCCTTTGTCTTTGTATATTGTAAGCAGATAAATTATTTTATAAGTTTCGCAAGTATACAGCCAGATGAGACTTTGCTCCTAGACAAACTATATTTCTTTAAGCTGACTGTGATATGATTTTTTACTTAGCATTGTTACTGATTTAAAGGTTCTGAATATTATAATGTCTTTTTGGAATTCAGAGGGTGGAGTGTGGCATTTTGGTATTATTTATGAAATTCCAAAAATATGTATTGATTATGTTTGTAAACTCGTCTCTTCCTCTGGGCATGATAACCCTTTGATTGTATTGATTCAGCTGAGACATCTGATTAAATTATGTTAAATTTAGGGCTTTGATTCAACCATGTCATTAGAGTGCAACTCAGCATTGAGTGCCTGCCTCCTTGGTGAGCTGATAAAATAGACTCTCACATGGAAGTAGACACAAAGAAAAGAAGAACACAGAGGAATAGAGGGAGCTTATTAGACACAGCAGAGGCCCCAGGAAGAGAGATGAGGTTAATAGTCTAGAGCTGACCTTGTGAAGAGAACAGAGCAGCTGAACCTGGAAAGAAATGAGCCCTGGGAAGAGAAATGAGCCCTATGCCAGCCTAGAGCTGAAATCAGAAGAAGCTGGGACCACAGAGCCTGAAGAGGAAGAAGGAAGGCTGAACCCTTGCAGACATCACCTGCCATTTTGCATCGACACATGGCAACAGACTTTGAGTGAGAAAGTACCTCTTATGTACCTTGAGTTGAACTCTTTAGGGCCTTGTAACTGTAAGCTTCTACCCCAAATAAATAACCTTTATAAAAGCCAGCAGATTTCTAGTACTTTGCATCAGCACTCCTTGGCTGACTAATACAATGTTTGGTTCTTTTAGTTGCTATTGTAATTATGATTTTTCTTGATTTCTTCTTCTGATTGTCTATCACTAGTGTATAGAAACACAACAGATTTATGGATGTTGATCTTGTACCCCACCACTTTGCTGAATTTATTTATTAGCTCTAGCAGCTTTGTTGTGGATTTTTTCTAGGATTTTATTTATACAGGGTCATGTCATCTGCAAAGAGGGAAAGTTTTATCTCTTCCTTTCCAATTTGGATTTCTATTATTTCTGTTTCTTGCCTAATTGCTTTGGCTAAAACTTCCAGTACACTGTTGAATAACAGTGGTGACATTGGGAATTCTTGTCTTGTTCCTGATCTAATAGGGAAAGCTTTCAGACATTCACCATTAATTATGATGTTAGCTGTGGGTTTTTCATATATGTCCTTTATCATGTTGAGGAAGTTTCCTTCTATTTGTAGTTTTCTAAGTGTTTTTATTGAAGAAGTGGGGATGGATTTTGTCAAATGCCTTTACTGCATCATGTGTTTTTTGTCCCTCCATTCTATTAATGTGCTGTATTTCATTATTTGATTTTCTTAGTTTGACCCACACTTGCATAGCTGAGATAAATCCCACTCAATTATTGTGTATAATTCTTTTAATATGCTATTAGATTTGGTTTGCTAGTATTTTTAAAAATAATCTATTAAGAACCTGGAGGGAAAAAATGAGTTTATTGAGAAATGGGAGAAAAGAAATTGATTACACACCAAGATACTGATGCAAGCTCCTCTAGGCAGAAAGAGCCAGTATTTTTGCATCTATGTTCATAAGACCTATTTCTCTGTAATTTTTTTCTTGTGGTATGTTTATCTAGCTTTGGTATGACAGTGATTTGGGCCTCTTAGAATTAATTTGGGAGTGTTCTGACCTCTTTAATTTTTGAAAAGTTTGAGTAGAATTGGTGTTAATTCTTATTGAAGTGTTTGTCAAAGATGTCCTCTGAAGCCATCTGTCCTGGGCTATTTGTTGGAATGTTTTTGACTACTGTTTCAATCTTTTACTAGTATTGGTTTGTTGAGATCTTCTATTTCTCCTTGATATGGTGTAGGTAGCTTAGCAGCCAGGTTATCTAATTTGTTGGCATACAGTTGTTCATAGTACCCTTTTATATTCTTTTTAATTTCAGTGGTGTTGGTAGTAATATCCCCCTTATCATTTCTGATTTTATTTATTTTTGTCCTCTTCCTTTTTTCCTCACCAGTCTATCTAAAGGTTTGGCAAAACAATCGATCTTTTCAAAGAACCAACCAATTTCTTTTCTGCTTCATTTATCTCCACTCTAATCATTTTTATTCCCTTCATTGTTCTTGCTTTGGGTTTAGTTTGCTCTTCTTTTTCTATTTCTTCCAGTTATAAGGTTAGGTCTTTGATTTGAAATCTTTCTTCATTTTTAACGTAAGAATTTAAAGTTATAAATTTCCTTCTCAGCATTGTCTTTGCTGCATCCCATAAGTTTTAGTTTGCAGTATTTTTATTTTCATTTGCCTCAAGAGATTTCTAAATATCCCTTGTGATTTTCTTAATCCATTGCTTAATTTCCACGTATTTGTGAATTTTCCATTTTTCCCTCTGTTATTGATTTCTAACTTCATCCCATTGTGATTGGAGAAGATACATTGCATCATGTCAATACCCTTGAATTTATTGTTACTTATTTTGTGATCTAACATATGAGCTATCCTGGAGAATGATCCATGTGCACTCAAGAAGAATGTGTATTCTGTTAGATGAAGTGTTCTATACATGTATTTTTAGGTCTAGTCATTTTAGAGTATCATTCAAGTCTTCTATTTCCTTATTGATATTATTTTTTAATGTTCTATCCATTATTGAAAGTGGTATATAAACTCTCCAACTATTAATGTAGTACCATCTCTTTCTCCCTTCAAATCTGTCATATTTTGCACCACATATTTTGGGGGCTCTGTTGTTAGGTGCATATATATATGTATAATTGTTACATCTTCTTGTTAAATTGACCACTTTATCAGTATGTAATGCTCATTTGTGTTCCTCATATCTACTTTTCACTTAAAGTCTATTTTACCTAATATTAGTATAGCTGCCCACTCTCTTTGGTTACTCTTTGCATGGTATATTTTTTCCCTTCCTGTCACTTTCAACGTACCTGTCTTTATATTTAAGGTGTGTGTATTGTAAATAGCCTATTTTGGGGTAATGTTTTTTACTTCTTCTGACAGTCTCTGCCTTTTGACTGGAGAGTTTATTCCATTTACATTTAATGTTACCACTGATATTAAAGGACTTTCTTCTGTCAATCTTCTATTTACTCTTTGTAATTTTTACCTTTTATTGTCCCTTAATTCTTGTTATGTCAAGTTTAATTTTTAAAAAAATATTTATATTGTACCATATTGAGTCCATTCTCATTTGTTTTTACATATATATTTTGTATATTTTTCTTGTGGTTATTATGGGGGTTAAATTTTATCATCTTAAAAATATAACCATCATATCTGAATTGATACAAACTTTAATTCATTGGAAAACACATGCACTGTTACTATACCCTATATCCCCCTTCTTTTTTTCTTCCTGTTAAAAGTTATATCTTTGTACATTGTATGTCCAATGCCATAGATTTATCATTACTTTTATGTATTTATGTTTTAGCACATATAGGAAGTAAGAAATGGCATTACATACCAACAAATACAATGCATTAGTACTTGCATTTATAATATCCATATTATTACCTTTTCTGGAGGTTGTTATTTATTTATGCTGCTTGGAGCCATTGTCTAATGTCCTTTTCTTTGAATCTGAAGAACTCTCTTTATAATTGTGTGTTGGGTAGGTCTAGTAGTAATTACCTCCCTTAGCCTTTGTTTATCTGGTAATGTTTTACTCTCACCCTCATTTTGGAAGTAAAGTCTCATCAGATATAAAATTCTTTGTTGGAAATTATTTTCTTTAAGCACCTTAAGTACTTGAACCCACTAATATATTGCTTCCAGAGTTCCTGATGAGTAATCAGCACTCAATCTAATTGGGATTCCTTCATACATGACATGTTGCTTTTCTCTTGTTGCTTTCAGAATACTCTTCTTATCCTTTGCATTCAAATGTCTGATTCGTATGTGATGGCACATATTTCTCTGCAAGTTTACCCTGTTTGGTGTTCTCTGTATTTCTTGGATGTGCATAGTCACATGCTTTCCTAAGTTTGGAGGATTTTCTGTCATTATTTCTTTGAAATTCCTTCTGTCCCTTTCTCTCTTTCTTCTTCTGGAACTCCAATAATGCATATATTGGTATGCCTGATGAGGCCTCTTAGGCTATTTTCATTTTTTGTAATTCTTTTTTTCTTTCTGTTCCTCAGTCTGACTCATTTCAATTATCTTATATCCAGTTCACTTATTCTTTCTTCTGCTAACTCCAATCTGATGTTGAGTTCTTCCTGGGAATTTTTATTTTCATTTATTGTGGCCTTATCCAGTAGTTGTGTATGGTTCCATTTTTAAATTTCTCTGTTTTTATTGAGTGTGATGGTTAAGTCCATGGGTCAACTTGGCCAGGTTATTGTTTTCAGTTGTTTGGTCATGCAAGCACTGGCCTGACCAATGGTGAGGATATTTCATGGACTTAAATCATCAGCAAGTTGATTGCATCTATGGCTGATTACATCTACAACCAACTGAGGAGATTGCCTTGAACAATGAGAAAAATCTTTTTCAATTGCTTGAAGGCTTTAAAGTGTTGGTTTCATCAGTCAGAAGAGACAATTCCCATCTCTACTTCAACCAGCAATCTTCTCCTGGGGGAATTCATTGAAAATCTTCATCAGTGTTCCCCGCTTGCAGCCTGCCCTATGGAATTTGGAATTGCCCATCCTCATAATTTCATGAAATAATTCTTATAAAATTCTCAAAATATGTACAGATATCTCCTGTCAGGGTTATTTCCCTAGAGAACCCTGACTAATACAGCTTTGGTACCAGGAGTGGTTCTTGAGAAACAGAATCTTAAGGATGAGATTTCTGAATTGGTTCTGGGGTTTTTGGAATTGGTCCTCTAAATCTGATTAAATTCAAAGGCACTAATGAGTCTATTTCCAACAATCAAGATGGCATCAACAGTACATGGCATGAATTGACAATGGACATATGCAAAATATCACCACTGGATATACCTGCTGAAATATTTATAACAGGCAAGTCTTCTCATATGTTAACAGTGTTTGTGGCATTAAATGGTATAATGATGTTTGCTGCTTGTTCCTAAAAATGCTAGATACAGTTAGAAAAGAAAGAAATGAATTCAAGCTTTCAAATTTGCAATTTAAACACCATGTGAAGGATGTGAAAGTTTCTATGTGTGCCTTGAAAAAAAATCTTATTTTGTGTAGCTACAGACTTGAAATTTCTGAAAGGTAGACCCAGAGTCTCACTGTGCACGTGGCTGAATTAAAATGTAAACTAAATTCCCAACCTTGCAGGGTGTCTGCTGTTAAAGTGAGGATACTGATTGGAAGGAATGAGATAAAAATAAATTAGAATGGGGGCATATGGGTTGATAATGATGGCAGTGGGGACATTGAAAACCTAGATTCTGCTGAGTCTTTGCCATTT
Source organism: Chaetophractus vellerosus (assembly GCA_004027955.1). Classification (NCBI taxonomy): domain Eukaryota; kingdom Metazoa; phylum Chordata; class Mammalia; order Cingulata; family Chlamyphoridae; genus Chaetophractus; species Chaetophractus vellerosus. The sequence continues at coordinate 5,746 of PVKH010033996.1, forward strand.
AAACCTGCAATGATTTGTCCTGAGGAATCAGTCACCAACCTCCAATCTTCCCCGAGGAATCTGCCATCCAACCTCCACCCAAAGAGATTAATCCTGATGTGCCCGATAAACCTGTAACCATCTGTTTTGAGGAAACAGACTTCACTACCGTGTCCGAAGAGATTAATGCTGTTTCACCAGGTAAAATTGTGTGAAGGCCCTGAGGTAGTTGGCTTGCAAGACACTTCTAATTCTTCGTATGACCCACCTCTACCATCCCTCTTTTCTTCCAGATCTAAAACTAGCCTAAGTTCCAAAAGTTTCCCAAAAGTGAGGTACAAGGTGTGACCCATGAGGAGGTGTGCTATACTCCAAAAGAACTGCATGATTTTTCCAATTCATATAGACAGAATCAGGGGGATATATGTGGAAATCAATATTAAGGGTGTGGGAAAATGGCAGAAGGAATATAACATTGGATCAGCTAAATTTATTGTTTGGGTCCATTTAGCAGAGATTCTGAATTCAATGTTGCAGTTCAAGGGGTTTAAAAGGGCTCTAACAGTTTGTTTCGGTGATTGGTTGAGACATGGACCAAAAGGTGGCCTATGTTGCCTGAGGTCGAAATGCTAGAACTGCCCTGGTATAATGTACACGAGGGAATCTAAAGATTGAGAGAGACCGGAATGTGAGATAGTAAAATAGACTTGCTGTCTACTAAATTCTTACATGATCTATATGAGAGGAATTCTAGGTCAAATGAACAAAAGTCTAACTTGAATTACAAAATCAGAGAGTCATGGTCCTTTCATCATTGCCCAGACTTGAGACAGTTTATAGACCCAGAGACCCTTGAATGAAGGGAAGGCTGGGTCCCCTTGGGGAGGGGCCCTGTTAAACTGCCAAAATTTTATCCTGTTAATCTTCCTCCCAGGCTTCCCTAGGGACTTACAACCTTTTATCAAGGTAACTGCATTAGGGAAAAGGAAATGATCAGTCATTTAGGGAATTATTAGACACTGGCTTAGAAGTGACATTAATTCCAGGAGACCTAAATTTTCACTGTGATCCTCCAGTCAGTTTAGGGGCTTATGGAGGTAAGATGACAGTTCTTACTTCTAATGGATGATCAATGGAATTTTAGCTCAGATCCATCTCTTAGTGGGTCAGTGGAACCCTGGACCCATTCTCTGGATATTTCCCCAGTTCTAAAATTTATAATCAGAATACATCTATCCAGCAACTGGCAGAATCCCCACATTGGTTCCCTGATTTGTGGAGTATGGGCTATTATTGTAGGAAAGACCAAGTGAAAGCTACTAAAACTGCTTCTACCTAGTAAAATAGTAAATCAAAAGCAATACCAGATTCCTAGACGAGTTGTAGAGATTAGTGCCACAGTCAGGACTAGAAGGATGCAAGCATGGTGATTTCTACTACACTGCCATTTAACTATCCTATTTGGCCTGTGCAGATATATCTTGGAGGATGACAGTGGGATTATCATAAACTTAACCAGGTGGTTAACTCCAATGGCAGCTGCTGTTCCAGACATGGTACCATTGCTTGAGCAAATCAACACATACCCTGGTTCTGGGTATGCAGCTATTGATCTGGCAAATGATTTTTTTCTCGTTTGTTGTTAGTAAATGCCATCAGAATCCATTAGCTTTAAGCTGACAAGGCCAGCAATACACTTCACTGTCTTACCTCAGGGGTATATAACTTCTACAGCCCTATGTCATAATCTACTCTGCAGGGACCTTGATCATCTCTCTCTCCACAAGACCTTACAATGGTCCATTATAGTAATGATATCATGTTGATATCATAGTGATATCATAGTGAACAAGAAGTGGCAACTACTCTAGACTTATTGGTAAGTCATTTGCATGCCAGATGGTAGGAGATAAATCAAGGAAAAATGCAGGGTCCTTCTATCTCAGTGAAATTTATAAGTGTCCAGTGATGTGGGGCATGTTGAGTTATCCCTTCTGAGGTGAAGGATAGGTTGTTGCATATGGCCTGATCTACAAACCAAAAAAAAGGCATAATACCTAGTTGTTTTTTTGAATTTTGGAGACAACATAGTCACTATTTGGGTTTGCTACTCTGGTCCATTTGCCAAGTGACTCAAAAATCTTCTAGTTTTGAGTGTGTACCAGAATAAGATGAGGCTCTGCAGCAGGCCCAGGCTGTTGTGCAGGCTGCTCTGCCACTTGGGCCATATGATCCAGCAGATCCAATGGTGCTGGAAGTGTCAGTGGTAAATTGAGACGCTGCCCGGAACCTTTGGCAGGCCTATATAGAAGAATCACAACATTGACTCTTAGCATGTTGGCGCAAAGCCTTGACATCTTTTGTAGATAGCTACTCTCCTTTTGAGAAAAAGCATATGGACTGCTACTGGGCCTTAGTAGAGACTGAATGTTTAAACATGGTCACATAGTTACTATGAGACCTAGTCATGAACTGGTTGTTGTTTGACCCAACAAGCCGTAAAGTTGGGCATGCACAGCAGTGCTCCATCATAAAATGAAAATGGTATAAATGAGATAGGGCTCAGGTAATTCCTGAGGGTACAAATAAGTTACATGAGGAAGTGGCCCACTTCTGCCACATTACCTTCTCTTTCCCAGGCCCTAGCTATGGCCTCTTGAGGAGCTCCTCATAATCAGTTGAATGAGGAAGAGAAAACTCAGTCTTGGTTTACAGATGGTTCTGCACAATATGCAGGTACCACCTAAAAGTGGACAGCTGCAGTGCCTATTCCTGGGACATCCTTGAAACACAGTGGTGAAGGAAAATCCTCCCAGTGGGTAGAAATTTGAGCAGTGCACCTGGTTGTTCATTTTGCTTGGTAGGAGAAATGGCTGGAAGTATGCTTGTATTCATGGGCAAATGATGTGCTGTCACCAATGGTTTGGCTGGATGGTTAGGGACTTGGAAGGAAGATGATTGGAAAATCAGTGACAAAGAGGTCTGGGGAAGAGGTGTGTTGATAGACTTTCTGAGTTGGCAAAAAACATGAAGATATTTGTGTCCTATGTGAATGCTCATCAGAGGGTGACTTCAGAAGAGGAAGATTTTAGTATTCAAGTGGATAAGATGACTTCTGTGGATACCAGTCAGCCTCTTTTCCTACCCACTCCTGTCATAGCCCAATGGGCTCATGAACACACTGGCCATGGTGGTAGGAATGGAGGTTATATTTGGGCTCAGCAATATGGATTTCTACTCACCAAGGCCAACCTGGCTGCAGCCACTGCTGAGACCCCAATCTGTCAGCAGCAGAGGCACACACTCAGTCCCAAAATGGCACCATTCCTTGAGGTGATCATTCAGCTACCTGGTGACAGGTTGACTATATTAGATCACTTCTATCATGGAAGGAGCAGCATTTCATTTTAACTGGAATAGACATGTACTCGGGATATGACTTTGCTTTCCCTGCATGCAATGCTTCTTCTGCCAAAACTACCACCCATGGACTTACAAAATGCCTTTTCCATTGTCATGATATTCTTTCTACACAGCATTACTTCTGATCAAGGAACCCACTTTGCAGCAAATGATGTGCAGGTTTTAGCACATGCTCATGGAATTCACTGGTCTTACTATGCTCCCCATCATCCTGAATCAGCTGGAGTAATAGAAGAATGGAATACCTTTTGAAGACTCAATTTCTTCATTCCTGAAGTTTCTAGTAATTGGTAGTCCTGCCTGGATTGGGTTGTTGCAGTTTTCCATTGACTTTAACCACAGTTCAACTTAGTACTAAGCAATCCCGCAGGGGATCTCCTGTAATCCAGGCAGTCTTCTTCACCATGATTGTATAGTTGCAGTCCTACTGCCTCTTGATCAGGCATTCTTAACAAAGGGTCTATGAGCTTGAATTGAAATTTTAAAAAATGTTCTTGTGGGGACATGTTGGTGCAGTTGTGATATATTTATTAAATAATACACAGTATACTGTGGACTTATTAAGGGGTCTGTGGTTCTTTCCTGACTGGCAAAGGGGTCCTTGGAACAGAAAAGGTTAGGAACCCGTGCTCTTGATTGTCCAGATCAATCAGCCCAGGCAGTACAGTAATTGTGGCAAAGAACCATGGCCAGCTGAGGTAATTTCTGAGAGTAAAGGGAACATGGAATGAGTAGTGGAAGAAGATAGTGTTAAATATGAATTAAGGCCACATGACCAGTTGCAGAAATGAGGACTGTAATCATTATGAATATTTTTCCTTACTTTGTTATGAGTATGTATGTATATGTACATAAAGAAAATATTTTTCCTTCTCTATGTTTTCTGCTTATCATATGACATAAGTTGTATTAGTTTCATGTTGTAGCATTTAAGTTACAGAATATCAAGTATAAAAGTAAATATTACCTAAGGACTTGCACCCTTTTCAGTGGAAAGTTAGTACATTTCTGGTTGTAAACAGTATAGTTGAATATGATTAGGCAAAGTATGAATGTTGTTCTTTTTATTTGAGATTAAATATGGTTTAAGGAGATGTGTATGGATGCGAAATTGACAAGGGGTGGACTGTGATGGTTAAGTTCATGTGTCCACTTGGCCAGTTTATGGTGCCGAGTTGTTTGGCCAAGCAAGTGCTGGCCTGATTTTTACTGTGAGGATATTTTGTGGACTGAAATCATCAGTAAGTTGATTGCATCTACGGCTGATTACATTTACAATCACCTGAGGAGATTGTCTTCAATGAGAGAAGTCTCTTGCAAACACTTGAAGGCTTTAAAAAGAGAAGTGATGATTTTGGCAGTCAGAAGAGAGGATTTCCATTTCTACTTCAGCCAGCCCTGGGGGAATTCATTGAAAATCTTCATCAGCATTCCCAGCTTGCAGCCTGCCCTGTGGAGTTTTGACTTGCCCATTCACACTATCAGGTGATACAATTCTTTTTAAAGATCTCACAGTATTTTCAGATATGCCTGTTGGTTCTGTTTGCCTAGAGAACCCTAATACATTGAGATTCTCTTTTTGTTCATCCATTGTTTTCCTGATATCCTTTAGTTATTTCTCTGTATTTTCCTCCATCTCTTTGATTATATTGAAGATCACTTCTTAAATGTCTTTGTCCGGTATATCCTCAGTCTGATCTTCTTCGCTGATATTTTCTGGAATTTTATTCTCTTCTTTTGGATGCACCATCATTTCATGTTTCATTGTTTGTCTTATAATTTTGTGCTGCACTCTGTACATTTTAATTCTTTATAATGTAACTCTGGGATTTATTCCCCGACATGTCTCCTTCTTGAGTTTGTATCTGAGTGGTGCTATGATAGAGATTTTTCTTTAGTATCAGGAGCTAACAAAACCATGCAAACCTGAGCAAAAAAAAACACCTTTCACTGCCTTTGCAAATTGACTTTGTGTTGGCTAGGGCTCACTTTAAGAGTTCAGCCCTCCTATCTGGAAGTTCTCTCAAGGCAAATGCATAGTTCAGGGACCTCCTTGTCTTTTCTGGGCCAATGTCTTCTCCTGGGCTTGTGCTTGTTATTTGCTTAGGAGTTCCCTTGTTTACCAGAGTTTGAATGCCCCCTTTACTTCTCAGGAGACACACCTTATCTCTCTTCCAGCTGTTCTGCTGCAAGAATTAAAGCTGATAATCCTTTTCCCCAGCCCACCTTCCTCAACTCTTTCTTACACTGCTTTCCTAGTCTCAAGAAGCTTTTGCCTGGAGGGAAAATTCTGGGAGGGGGGCCAGGTAAAAGAGGACTTTTCCAAATCAGTCTTACCCAGCTGGAACAAGGCCAGGGGCCCACAAAGGGAGTGCCAGCCAGCTCCAAACTGCTCTGGGGAGGGAATGAGAGAGGGGCTAAGAACAGTGACAGGAGTTTCTTCTGCGGCTTCACAAAGCTGTACTTTCTTGCCTTGGTACCTGCCCAGCAAATGCAGCCTTTCAACTATCCACTGCAGCTCCGAGGAAGCATACCATCTTTAAGTCTCTTCCACTGCCTTTGTCTGGGGAGGGTTGGAACAATGTCTGCCCTCAGAGCTGGGTTCCCAGTGAGGTGAAGTAGATAAGAGGAGTCATCTGCGACAGACCACCTCCCTCTCCACTCCCAATCTTGGGGAAATAGGTTATGTCTCTCTCTGGCACCAGCTAGCTACACCAGGTTCTGGACCCACTGCTGCCTACATTAGAGTAGGGGGTGGGTGATGTTAACGTCCACGTGGTGAC
>PVKH010033997.1:0-11931 GCA_004027955.1 Chaetophractus vellerosus
TGTTAATATCTTCAAAAGAAATATTTCCAGTTACCTGTGCTTTAGCATGTGGAACACATGTAGAAATATGTCAGACTTCTCTTCCTGGGGATCAGAGACCTGGATTCTGGTCCTAGGCTTGTCTTTAGCCAGTTCTGGACCTTGGCACACCTCCTAAGCTCTCTAAACCCTGATGTACTCAATTGGAGAATGACAGGGCTTATTGTCTACTAGGCAATTTTAAAAATTATAATAATTTGCTTATAGTCACAGGAAAACTAAGAAACATGGCTTATGGAAATATACACTGTTAACAGTGCTTTTGGTAGGCAAAAGGCAATATGTGTCAAGGACCTGGAATTATTTAAATCATTTCATCAAATAACCCCATTTCTTGGAATTCATCAACAGAATAAAATTATTAGCATGGACATGATTCTTACAGCATATCCTATAATACTGAAAAGCTGACAGTGCATCAATGAAAATTTTAAGAGGGGATATCAAAACAGTAAAGGCAGATCAGAAAATGTGTGCCATACAATGACATTTTGCGATATGAACCAATCGCCTTTATGATATAATAAGAGTGAGTGAAAAATGAGGATTAAAAAACATATGTTTGTTATGATAGCCACATAGAATTGTCTTTTAACTAGAATTGGGAGAGATTATTTTTCTTCCTTCAATTTTTCACTACATATATAAATTTCAAAAACTTTAGCAAGGCAAAGGAAAGTCAAAATAAATTACAAAATAAAAAAAAGATTTGCAAAAATTATCCCCCATAAAAACAACCAATTTATTGCATATGGAGTTTTAGGAATTCAGAAGTAAAAGAGCAACAGCTTAATAGATAATGATCAAAGAACAAGAGAAGATAAAAAGACAGGGAGGAAAAAGGCCCCCAAATCTCACACTCATTAGAAGAGAAATGCAAATTCACTCTACCAAGATACTATTTCTTGGTATAGTGCTTTGTTCACTATTATATCCTAAGAAATTGGGAAAAAATCAAATGTTTGGCAACACATACTGTTGATGAGGCTATGAGTCAATAGTCACATAATTCTGATAGGAATTCAGAATTATACAACCCATAATGGGGGGATTTGGTAATGTGTACCAAAATTATACCTACATTTACCCATTGGCCCAATAATCTTATTTTGAGGCACTTGACCATCATACAAACTTAGTCACTGTGGTCTTGTTTGTACAAACAGAGTGAAAACAACCCAAATGTCCTCAGTAGGGAACTGGTTACATAAACCATGGGACATTCACACAATGGAATACTATGATGCTACAGAAAAAGATGAAGATGCTTTCTATGCATTAACTTGGAAAGATCGGAAAGATGTATTAAGTAAAAAATAGCAAAGTATAGAAGAGTATAAATTATATGCTAAACTGTGTATAAGTTCTGTGTATAACTGTATTTGCATAAAGAAACACTGGATGAATACCTAAGATTGTAATGAATCGGAGAGAAGGAGCACTGGATGGTGGAGACAATGGACAGCACACATGTCAATAGGATTTTGATATATATCTTTAAATAAAATTTTGCACCACATGGATAGTACTACTAAAAAAAATTTAAAGCTTTTAGTAAAATAAATGCTATCATAATAATTTAGAATAGACAGATGGTCTCTAACTTCCCTTCTATTATTAATTCCATCAATTAATAGTCAGTCATTATTCATTCTATACATCTACTTGCCTACTTGAAGCTAGGATATTTATTTCAATATTGCATAAATTAAGAAAAAGTTCCAAGTGACTTTTAAAAATTATTTTTCTTCTCTGAACTAACTCAGAGTTCCAAAAAATATCAGTGTGTATCTATTTGCCTGAATGTCTTGCGAATAAAAAACTTGAAGTTTATTTTATTGTCAAACGATTCAACATTCTGATTCATTTGCCTGTCAGTGCTAAGATGTGAGTCAGACAAGCACCTATCAGCTCAGAAAGAAAGCTTTTCACATTGTCAACCTTTTCGGGAGGGATTTATTTTTCCCATAAGGACACATAAATAGCATTAATTCAAATAAGGAATAATAGCAGCTAACATTTATTGAGAAATCATTATGTGTTTTTATATGCATCAACTCATTAGTCAAGTAATCTTACAAGGGCTGGGTTAAGTAGTATGGGAAGTCTTAATCCTATCACCAGAGGCTTTATAAGAGAAAGCCACATGGAAGAGAAACTAGCTGGAAGCCAGTGGAACCCAAATGAGAAAAGAGAGGATGCCACATGTATAGAAAAGTGAAGGACCCAAGGATCACCAGCGGCCAGCCCCAGAATGCCACAGTCTTCAGGAAGAAAGCATTACTTTTATGTTGGACTTCTCCTAACCTTAAAACCATAAGCCACTAAATTTCCACTGTTTAAGCCAACCCACTGCATGGAATTGGTTTCAGCAGCTTGGCAATGAAGATAGTTTTTATACCATCATCCCCATTTTATACATGAAAACAGAGGCACAGAGAGGCTACATAGCTTTCCCAAGGTCACACCATCATAAGGGAGGGACACAGGATATTAATCTCAGCAGTCTGGGTTCAAAACCCATTGTCTTAACCACATGCTATATTTAATTACTTTCTGAAGTGAAATTAGAATACATGTGCCACCGATGTCATGAAGCAACCGCAATTTTCTTAACCACGTGCAGAATAACTTGACAATCAATAGTCTTCTTTCTTAAGAAACCTATATTGTTCATTACAACACTTCTGGTAAGCAGGTATAAGTTAGCTTTACAATCCCACTTTACAAAAGAATTGAAGGAGAACTGGTAAATTACTAATCTAAGAACAATTAATGATCTCTAGCTATAAAAGTAGACACAATTCTCACCTAATCTTTATCTCTACACCTTTCCTTCCACTGATAAATGATGTGCTTCCCTAAAGCCCAGTGATAGCATAGACCAGAGGTGAGCAAACTTTTTCTGTAAAGTGCCAGATAGTAAATATTTTGGGCTTTGAGGGATATACCACCTCTGCAGCAACTACTACTACCCGACCCTGCTGTGGTAGCATGAAAGCAGCTACAGACCATATACAAACAAATGGGTGTGACTTTGTTCCTATAAAACCTTATTTACAAAAATGGGCAGCAGACCAGAATTGGCTCAACAGTCATGGTTTGCTGACCCCCTGTATAGCTGCTGATGTTCTCTAGTTAGAGTGAAAATCCTTCCCACCAAACCAATCTTTTCCAATTTCTAAATATTGTTAAATTGTGACAACGTATTTTGCCTCAAATTTTATTTCCATTCCAAATGCCCAAGCCAGATGTAACTGCCATTTCTCCTACCCATCCAACAGCAGGGATTGTGCACTGCACAGCCTGCCTGGCCTTATGCAGCAGCTCTAATTCAGTAAATATCAAGTCAAAGAAAGAACCTTCTTTTTCAGCCCACCTCCTCTTCCTGAAGAAGCTCTGGGCCTTTCCATCAGCGGGCTTTAGCGCTCGCTGTTACTAATTCAGCCCCTCTCCTTCTTTGCTCAGCAACTCGCTGTCCCTTCTTCAAGATCTAGCTCAATGGCACCTTCTAGGACCACCACAACACAAGGCATTGTCACCTTCCCTTGACTGTCAGAGCTCCCAGAGTCAGAGGCACTTCTACTGCAACACTGATTATCTCTAGACTGCGTTGGCAAGATTCTCAAGGACACAACCAGGCCATCACCTCGTGTGCCCTTGACTCTGTAAGCATTCATTCATTCTGTGGGTTTGGAGGACAGTCACATGATGGCCTTTCCATTTTAACAGATGTGAGAAATTGAGGAAGTACAGTAAAATTAACCCAACTAGGGTGTGGTGAAACAGTTAATGGCAATTCTGGGGCAAGTGCCTAAGTCTCTGTGTCAAAGGAGCCTAAGACATCCAGGCCAGCCTAACAGAAAATGTAGTCTCCAGGATCAGAGACCATTGACTGTGAATCCCAGCTCTGCCACCCAGCAATGTGAATGTGGTAAATCACCTAACCTTAATATTAACATAAACTAAATAATTACTATGGGACTATCGTAAACCACATTAGATGCATGTTTAAATCCTCTCAAAAAACTATAGAGTAGGCACTATTATTCCCATTTTACAGATAAGGAGACTGAAGCTTTGAAGTTCCATAACTGGCCCATTTTCACAAAATAAGTAATTGTCATCATTTCCAACCCAGGCAGTCTGGCTCCAGAATTGGACTCTTCAAAACATAAACTCTACTGCCTTTGGGGCAGTGCCGGCGATGGCATCTGTGGTGGTGATTATGATTGCTATACCCTCATTGCTTAAGAATGTGTGCCTCAATTGCCCAGGTGGCCAGAAGCTTTGACCTCATCAAGTCTTCCTTGCCTGGTCCTCTGTGAGCATCAGTGGGACATTTTCCTCTGGCAGTCAGACTTCACAGCAGCCCAAGGTTAGAATTCCTGCCCTTGGCCTCATTAGCAAGGACAGTGGCCTCACCCAGGGCTGGCCATCACCCCAAGACACAGCTGGCAGCCTTGTTAACCACAGTGGTAAGAAACATGTGCAGCGGACAGTAAATCTCTAAGGTAAGATGCTTCATACGCTAGAGAGGCCAGGGAAGGAGGGACTCAGAAAAGGAAAAAGTTGTCAAGGGAAATCTTCCAATCTCCCATTCTGGCTCCAAGAAATAGCAATTAGCCCAAGAGGAAACCACCTGGGGCTGTTTCCGTTCAGCCCTACCCACTTGAAAAATTCTAAAAAGGAAAAAAAAAAGTAAGTTATAAAAATAGGAAGACGTGCAGTTTAAGAGGGCGAGAGGGGATGAATGTAGAGACATTATATAATAGCCCTTCTGTAGATCGAGGGTAACTTATCTCCCCAAGTTTGACAAATGAACAAAGAGGCAGAGGAGCATTTAAGATTGTTATTCAATCTTGCTGCAGAAGCACCACGCAAATGAGCATGTGCGCCCGGCAGGCTTGAAAAGAGGAGGAGGAGGAGGAGGTGCAGGAGGTAGACTAGTTAAAATTAGAATCCACCCGGCCTGTTTGCTTTTGCTCAGGCTTCAAGGGACGTGGGTGGATTTAGGTGGCTCCAGCTTGATTGGCAGCTCCTTGTATAAGGTTGTAGGCCAGTCTGGAGCCCTGGAGAAGTGAGCAACGCCTCCCTGGGAGCCTGTGGGGAAAGAAGCAAGAATCCTCCTCCAGGACCACTGTTCAAGAACCAATGTGCCAGTTTCACTCTATGCAAATGGGAAAGGGAGGATCAGGAAGAAATGGGCACTGAGTTCAAAATAACCCCACCAGCAACCCAGAGATACACCTTCCAGAGTTTCTGAACCTATGAAAGAGAAACATTCAAGGCCCTGTTCAATGGTGGCGGTGCAGAGTTAAATATTTGGGAGTTGGGAGTTTAATCCAGTGCAAAAATAAGTAAAAGAGCTAGGGAGAGCCTTGAGTTCCTATGGTCCAACCTCTTATTCTATAATATCACTTGGAGACAAGTGACTTTTCCAAGGTCGCACAGCTGAGTGGCACAAACAAATGAGAAAACAGGATTTCTGATTCTCAGATCTACAGTCTTTCTACTCCACCACACTAAGATACCAGGGCTGCCTGTGTTTACAAAAACTGGCAGCCCCATTTTAGCAAGATGTTCGACAAAGCTGAAATGATGGGCAGACGGCAAGAAGTCTGCAAGAAAGAAGGATTATGGAAAAATCTCACATACATCCTGAAACTGTAGCTTGTGCTTAGCCAAACCCCATCTAAAAGATCCGTTCTGTATGTGTGTTAACTCTTACATCACAGAGATTGCTCTATATTTTAATTTTGCAAATTCATTATCTTCCTACCACATATGCTGAACATATTTGGAATTACCATAAATACTAGACAGGCAAACACTTGTGACCCCATCCCCTGCCCATCCCCACCGTCCTATATGGCTCACGGTGCTGAAGAAATTAGGCAGAGACCAGAAACAAGATGACTGAAGGAATAGCAAACTAGACAGTGGTTCACAGATTCTTGGAAATTGAAGAGAACTTAAAAGAACACTGCAAATTGCACAACCCTTCCTCTCTACAACTTCCTGCTTGGAGGCTTACCTCAAACCAGCTGAAGCTTCTGCAACAAGGACAATGCAAAAGAGCAATGAGAAACCCATTGCACACAAACCATAAAGTAAAATAAAATTAGAATCAAGTATTTCTGTTTGTCTATATTTGCCAAATAGTCCAGAAAGTGAATGTGATGGTTTATTTATTTTTTCTTATTACAAAATAAGATGAACATGGCAAAGAAAAAAATGTTTAGGGAAGCAGGATGGAGCCATAAGTGTGCTTAGTGAAGTCCATGCTTTGGAGGCAATGGATTTGGCTCAAAACTTCTAATGAGCATAGACCTGTGGGAAGAAGGAAGGAGAAGCTAATTGAGAAGACACTGTATGATGATAAAACTCATCCTTGCAACATGTGTAGAAAGAAGTCACATGTGGGAAACCGAGGTGCCCGGGACCTGGTGACTAAGAGCATGGACGCTGGAACCAGACAGCAAAGAGACGGACACCTCAACCCCATCATTTGCTCACCCAGCAAACTTGGACAAGTCACTTAACCTCTCTGGGCCTCAGTTTCCTCCTCTGCAAAATGGGCTAATGGCACATATCTCACAGTGTTGCTGTGAGAATTACTATCTGTTAATGCATGGCACACACTGGGCCTGCCACTCAACAAATGTTTTCACGGAATGGCAATCACCATTACCATTCCTCACCTAAGGCAGTGGACACAGCCCTGGACTTAAGAGGCAGGAGGCGTGGATCACACCCTGTGTCCAGATGCTCCACCGGTGAGTGATTATGGGTTAATGAGCACAGTGTCCCTAAGCATACGTCCTCCCCAACCAGAGAGAAATAACCCATGCTCCGCTCACAATTTCACCGCAAAAATTAAATGAGATGGTCTGAAAGGAAACGCTGTGGCTGTCATTACCCATTCTGATGTTTGAGCACGATGATCGGTGGCCACTGCCTTCACCAAGTTCCAAGTGTCTACTTGGTCCCAAAGAAAAGTTCATTTGTTTCTCTAAACACTGTGGCAAAACAAATTGGTAAAGAACAAATTTACAGGTAATGCAGGGTGCTATTTTGTACGGTAGGAGAAAATGAGTGTTTTTTCAAATATGCTTGTTTCTCGTAAAGAGCACAGACTGACCCAGAGTTGCGGAAACACATTTCTTCAACCCCAGGAGTCTTGCTGTTAAGCACAGGTCCTCTCGTTATTGCTGCAGCCACAAAGCACACATTTCAATTACAGGAGTAGTTTTCAGTTTTCCCAGAATAAGTCACTGGATTGCCCTGGCTAAGGAGGTGAAGAGCAACTAAGTTGGAAAGACCAACCAGTAGTTTTCTCCTCTGTCACAAATTTTCACTGGCTCTCTTCTTCAACAAAATATTATTAAAATATAATTTTCCAAGATATTTTTACTTGTGAGTAATCCTGGAGGATAATCTCATTCTGTGTTTTTCTAATGCAAATAGGAAGCGTCAGTAGGTTCCAGAAAATCTTGCTTCCAACCTTCTCTATGGTGGCCCAGAGAGGAGAAGGAATTGGACAAAGGGACAGACTTGGGGTTGGCAAGAACAGGGATGTCTTCTGGCTTCAAGCCTGGTGGTTTTTTTGCCCGTGCCATGCTGCCTTTACCTAATACTGTCTCAGAAAATAATATTCTATCTTCATATAAAATTTTATTTTGCCGCATGTCATAGTTGCAATGGCCTGGAGAGCAGTAGTGGTCGTCGGGGAGGAGCACACAATTTAAAAGCAAGTAACAACACCCAAGTGGAATTAAGAATCCTGTGAAGAGTGAACAATCCCCTCCAACTCTACAGAGATCAAGGATTCATTGCATGCAGTGACCCATTTCAGAAAAACATCAGTGCCTTGAAATGTGAATAGGAAGTCCACCAAAAAATAAATTCCAAAATCAAAGGGTTTAGTGCTTTGAGATTAAAAGTATTTTTGGGTCCTTTAATTCATTTGATTCTTCCAGCATGTCTTGGGTTTTGCTTGTTTTAGTCATAAGAAAATAGAGGTCTGTGAAAGTATCCTAATTCGGGTTTCTCCAGAAGCAGATGCTGAGACAATGATTCCAGTGCAAGTAGTTTTTTGGGACTCAGGGAAGTGAGATGGCAAGGAAAAGCAGCCAATAAAGGATGCATTATCAAGCAGTTCCCACTGTGGTTAACAGAAGCTCATCCCATTAGAAAACTTTGAGAGGCTACTGTCAAGCACCCACCTCTGACTTACCCCACCCAGGTGACAAGGGAGCTCAGATAATGATCCTCCCCTAACTTCCATTAACCTTTGGTTAAGGGGTGCTCAAGGGTGGGGGTGGGGTGCTAATTCCCACACTTCCCACCTGCCACAGGGACAAGCATAGGAGGCACCTGAGAGAAAGCCACATGCTAAGAACTGTAGGTGCTTGCGTTGGACCAATGGGCTCTGAAGAGGCAAGGGTGGGGACATGGGTGGGGCACTGACATGATCAGCCTAAGGGAAATCTCAACAAATCCAGGGGCTGTTGCCAGCACTCTCCTATACTGCTGAGGGCTCAAGTCATATGCTCTAGGGAAGATTTTCTGTAGAAGACAACAAATGAGCTGTCTTTCTGTAGATGAGGAATTACATATTTAAAATAATATTTTAAAGTTCAGTTGGTAGCAATTTGTCAGATGAATTATACTCTAATTGGAGGGAGAAGAACCTAAAAACATAGAGAAGGGTTCGAATTTATTATAATACAGGTATGAATTGATAAGAACTTTGATGGAGGGGGTGACAAGGGGAAAATGAAGAAGCAAGGAATTGATGTGACAGTCATGTTAACGGAAAATGTTACACAGATATGGCAAGTGATTGTATCAGGCAAGAAGGAGGAGTCAAAGATGTCTCCAAAATTTCTCACTTGAATGACTATAAAATCATATAACACCATTTTTAAAAAGCACAGAACTCAGGTAGGTAAGGTCGATTTTTGCAGGGTAGAAGCAGGGATGTTCAAAGGACAGAAGAGATTCCATATGGAAATGCCCAGCAAATAACCAGAGTTGTGAGAATAGGGAATTTGGCAACATACTCTTCTGCAGTAAGAAAAGCGAAGAATTACCTTCAGAACATAAATCTGAGCAACTGCCATAACCACCGACTTGCTAATTATCCTGTTCACATAACACCACACCCAACTATTATTCTAAACAAAGTTGAGATTCTCCAGACCACCTCAAATTTGCCTCTAAATCACTCATCCTCTCACACTAATATTTACTAGACTTCTAAAATGTCAGGGGAGGACTAGGAGGTTGTCATGGAAAAGGAATTTAGCTACTATTAACCTCTACCTTAAAATATTCCTTCTTTTCTTTTTTTAACAGACTGTGCAATTTATTCTTCCCCCAGAACAAACCACAGTGCACACAGCATTTTCAGCTTCTGGGAAGACCAAAGCAGGTTGAGGCCTACTAAAGTCTGTGGGTATTTTTTGTTTCTTTTGGGTTGTTTCTTTTCGTTTTTGTTTCTGCAGGTGAAGAAATCCAAAATTTCTAGAATAAACCCAATTTTAAAATATTGTAGAGCTCTTCTGGCCAATATGGTCATTATTATACTCACACAGTCCATTGAAATCACCACTTTTCTCTTACTATGAATATCCTGGTTAAGAAACAAGTCTAACGCAGTGCCTCTCTAGATTAGGCACACAGTTGCTCACTGAGAGAACAACCTCTCCAAACTGAATGTGTGATTTGGTATTTGGAATAAGTCTTCCTCCCACCCTCCTCCCAATCTCCCTCTCTGCCCTCCCTTCCTTTCTTTGTGTTTATAACACTAAACACTTGAACTCTTTTGACACTGAAATGTACATCCTCTTTCTAAATTTGAAGCTTAAGAAACAGAAAACCCCAATAAACATATACTAACAAATTTTGTTTGTTCACCAAATTCAAACAATATAGCAACCTGGTAGGGAAAGGATAGAGATTTCCATTTAATATTATAATTAATTACAAAATTAATGCTCTGCTTATTTCACCATTTACTTGAAAAAGATGTCTGCACATATTGAAACATCTTCCAGTACAAAACCTTAAAATCTTCCCAAAAATCTGTACTTGTTGGGCCCGGCTAGATAGCTCAGTGGATAAGAGCGCGCTGGGGTACCACATGGGAAGCCCCGGGTTCGGTTCCCAGGGACCTCTCCGAGCGGGCAGATGGCCTTGAGAAAGGCAAGCCACTGTGGGCAGGGAGGAGCCCCCACGGGCATGGCAAAGTCACCCATGAAAAGCGGAGCTGCCGCCTGCAAACCGCGGAAGCCAGGCAGGCCGCAAAAAACATGAAGGACTGCTGCCCGCAAAACATGGAGTGGAGCCGCCCGTGAAAATGGAATGGAGCCACCCTCGAACGGAGCGAGCCGCCGCCGTGGAGGGCCGACTCGGCGCATCGCCGCAAAGACGGGGGGAGACAAGAAGCAGACATAGAAAAACACAGAAGAATGGACACACAGCAAGAGCAAGCAGAAAGGGGGGGGATATGTAATAAATAAAAAATAAATCTTTAAAAAAAAATCTGTACTTGTTGAATAAACTTGTCAGTATACAGTTCAAATAAAACACCCAATAAACATGCAGGACTCCTTTTTTTTGTAGAAATCCAACTTTTATACCTAACCTCCTAGCAATCTTGTTAATCTCAAAACCATAGCCCTATTTCATTCCAAAGAATGCAACTTCAGATTGGAAGCCAATGTGTTTCTTCTAAGAGCTTTTTTCCCCCCCTTTTCATCTCTTCTACTCTTGTAATGGTTTCTGTTTGACCTTACTCTTCTTTTCTGGGCCATTTCATTAGTTCCTTTAGGAGTCTGCCTGAGTGCTGTTGAACTGGGGCAGTAGGTGAAGTAAGGAAAATACTAGATTAGAACAACAGCTGCCCGGCTCATTTCTTCAAACACAAAACCACTCTACTAGGTACAGACTCACATACATGACTTCTCCCTCTAGTTTGAAGCTGCTTAGGACCCTAGGTTATATTCATTTTAATGACCTACCATGTCATCCAATGTCTAGCACATAACAGGCACAGGAGTCAGAAATCCTTAGTTTTACCCCTAGATCTGACATTACCTAGCTAGAGTTGTCTGTGTCAATAGGAAGGAGGGAAGGAGGGAGGAAGAAAAAGTGGGAGGGAAGAGGGAGGGAGGAAGATAGGAAGTTAAAATCCATGGTTTATTCAGTCTTCTTTATTTGCAGTGTTTTTTTTTATTCTGTCCGTTTTTGGACATGGTGGCTCAGGTAGATGGTGACAAAGTAAACACCATGCATTCAATTTTACATATTCCTTCTGAGAAAGAGACAAAAAAAGTGGTTTAACTCAGGAAAACAACAAGTCAAGGAAGAGTGTAATATATAACATGACCAAAGAGCTGGGATGGTGACATCTTCCCAAGAAAAAGCATTATCAATTCCTCAAGTAGCAGGGTGCAACCCAACATCAATCTGTTGCCAAGAATGTGTTACATGTTAACTTTGGGGCCCAGCAAAAAGAGTGGGGACTCTTTCGTCTTTAAAATACATACAGGGGCCGGCTGGAGCACAGTGGGTAGGGCGCTGGTTTACCACATGGGAGGCCCCGGGTTCGGTCCCCAGGGCCTCCTCGAATGGGCAGACCGCCTTGAGAAGGCAAGCCACCGATGGGCAGGGCATGCCACCATGGGTGGGGCACACCACTGCCGGCAAAGGCAAGCCCCCGAGAGCAATGGGGAGCCCCGGTGAGCAGGTGGGCCACCGCACCGGTGAGCTGACTCAGCAGGTCACCCCAGCAGAGGGAGATAAGTAGTCACAGAGGAACGCAGAGATAAATGAACACAACAAGAACAAGCAGAAGGGGGGGATGTATAATAAATTTAAAAA
>PVKH010033998.1:0-11931 GCA_004027955.1 Chaetophractus vellerosus
GGGGGGAACAAAAAAAAATTGTCCAGGAGGCACCCAAGTGCCCATCAACCAACAAATGGATAAATGAAATGTTATATATACATTCACTGGATTATTCGGCTGTAAAAAGGAATAAAGTTCTGATGCATGAGACAACATGGATGAACCCTGAGAACACTATGTGGAGTGACATAAGCCAGACACAGAAGGACAAATATTGTGTGACTTCACTGTTATGACCTAATTATAATAAGCAAAATCAAGGACTTAGAATCTAGAATACAGGTTACCAGGCTACATACTGGGGTGACAGAATGGGGAGCTAATGCTTACCTTGTACAGATTTTTCTATTTGGGCGGATGGTAAAGGTTTGGAAATGGAAGGTGGAAATGGTAGCACATTATTGTGAGTATAATCAACATCACTGAACTGTACAGGTGAATGTGGTTAAAAGAGGTAACTTTAAGATGTATATATTACTAGAATAAAAATTAAAATACACAGTGATCCCTATTCCTCTCTCTCCCTACTTAGATTTCTGTTGAAAAGAAACCACATGATAATTCTTAGGGAGGCTGGCATTCACTCATATCAGTGCCTGCCTAACCTCTAGTTGAATTAAACACAATGGACTATGTAGTATGTAAGCACTGTTAGAATAACTAAAGAAGAACATATTAAGCATGTAATGCATTTTTCTTTTCTTCTCCTTTTCCTGTCTGAAGCTAGTATCTCCAACTGATGAATAATGAATATTTCCAAATTTAAACTGGTATTTAAAAAAAAAAACCAAAATAACAAAAAGCATATAACAATCTACTATGTATGAAATACAACAATACTACTAGTTTGTGGGGAAAAAAGAAAAAAAAAATCAAAATGGTTGAGATGAACTTGACTTGAGATGAATGTCCAAAGCTATGAAAACTAGGTTAGTATGGAATTTGCAAAACTATCAGGGACAAAAAACTTAATATACAGAAAACAAAGGATAAAGATAAATGGGAATTTCTTTATTAGGGAAAAAGTAAATACTAGAATTCTTTTCTGAGAACAAACTTAATTGATAAATTTATAAATGGCCCTGGAAAAAGTAGCAGAAAGTTTGGTCCAGATTTATGGTTGAAATTAAATTATTTCTAAAGTGGGAAATGCCAAGTTCATGATAATAAAGTGAAATATCTTATAAGCTTAAGTTAGTAAGAAGAAAAGTGATAGGTCAGTTTTATCTGGACACAGCAAGATAATACATTTAAGGAAATATTATGTAAATTATAAAAAGATGGGTTCTACATTACAAGTTATAAACAAATAAAAGTGAACTGGGAGCAGCCAGACAGTGTATGGAAAACTTCACATTATGCATTGCCCAAAGGACAATGAGTATAACAATGTAATTGCCCTGGAAAATCATGTATAGTTCTGTTAATTTCATGTTAGGAAAGATATAAAGAATTAGGTAAAGATCCATTAAAAAAGCAATTAAGGTGATCAAAGAGATTTGGGATTTATTAGATATAAAAAGGAAATAATTGCATTGTCTAGAAATACTGAAAGGGGAGCTGACTGAAATCTACATGAAAAGAGGAAAGGGGAAGTACTTAACAAATCTTACAATACTAGAATGAGGGTGGTACCCTTTATAATTTGAGAGAGGCAAATTTAAAACAAATGTAAGCACTGCTTTATGTAACAGGTTATAAACTTACTGAACGTTTACAACAAGAAGTTGTAAAAATATAAACTTTTACAAGTTTGGATAAATTAACTGATACAGACCCATATCTACTCTAGACAAAAAAGTCTAGAGTATATCCCTACTTTTGAGGGTAGTACTAGAGCAGTAATCATGTCCATTTTTCTGGTATTGATGCATAATGTTTAGTTCAAAATCATGACAGTCATGTTTTTTCATTGAAGGCCTAAGCCAAAAAATGGGAAGAAGACTACCTAGAGAAATTTCCTTAAATATCCAGCAAAGGGCTGATTTATTTACTTAATGTTAAAAGAAACAGGAATAATTTAGGTGTTTCTTGCCAGCAATTCCAGAGAACTGCAGATCTATCAGGATAAATCAAATACCTTGGCTAATTAGAAACAAAAACACCATTTGCAATAGGAAATGAGCATAATAGTTTCTCTGCTGTCCATGTTCTGCATTTAATTCTGGTCCGGGGCCAGGACCCCTGGGAGCACTCAGCAGTGACAACAGAGGGTGGGATTATATTTAGTGTGTTACTGATGATTTGCAAACTCATGAGCAAGAACACAGACGCATACATGGTCAGTTGGTCCAAGTTTCAATGAAAGGGGCCTTTCTAAAGGCATTTTACAAAAGGTGTTTGAAACACAAACCTGAAAAAAAATCTTTAAATTACTTTAACAAAGGTAACCTAATGCTTACCCATATCTGTAAACAGGTGTGCAAATGAAAAGAACAAAGCAGGCATAAAACAAAACTATATTCTACTCCAATTATCTAAAGCAAACTAACAAGAAAAACTTCAAATATTTATTATTTATTTTGCTTAGTTAATGACTGTTATATCAACCTCTTGTTTTCATTTTAAAATCATCTAGTTTCAATTAGAATTGCTTCTTTACCAAAACGAAAAATTTCTATTTAGTTTGATCATTGAGAGTTAGTGCGTATGGTTAAAGCATAAACACTGTTAAACCTCCATTATTCTGTATTCTTTCCTGTGAGGAATAAATAGCTCATCTCAAAAATTTCTAGTACATTATTTTACCTAAACTTATTTTTCACTAAAAGAGTTAACAGAATAAAAATAATTTGGGGGGTTTGGATTTAAATATTTTTACTAAATTTCTTTTTTAAGTAAGTAAGTCTGGCCCAAGATGAGAAGACTGATTACAGAAATGCACATGTAAAAGCACATGGCTTTGGGAATGTACAAATGAGCAGACAAGTTTCCTAGTGGCCATTCACATTCGGCAGCTTGCACCAAGTTGCAGCTATCTTTCCTGTTCAATCAGTTAATATTATAGGGAAGGGTTAAAGAACACAAAGACTCAGGAAAAGAAGAAAGATTAAACCCTGGGAGTGGGGTGGGGAGAGAGGAGAGTTCAAAATAAAGCAAAAGCTTCCTAAGAAAGCAAATAAAAAGAGGCATTAAGAATTCCACCATAAATCATGCTAAGTGTGCTTGGAAACTACAACTACAGAACTATTTTAAGTGCTACCTTTTCTTGTTGAATCAAATGCAAGTAAGTGACCTTTGGTCCCAAAACCTAACTGGGTTAGAAGCTGAAAAATCCTGCAACAGAATCCTTCACTAGACACCATGTAACATTTCTTAATCTTGATGGTACTTTGTGGTAAAATCATGAGCCAGTGCTGAAAGAAGATCTAGCAGGTCTGCCTTTTCAAAACCTAAACGTTGTTGGGTGTGGTTGGTAGATTCTGAAAAGAGAAACTACATTAAACCTTAGCATCTTTGACAAAGCCACACAAAGAAATGTGTTTAACATGTGCCTCCAATGTTCACTATGGTACAATTTATCAGTTTAACTCTTTGTAAACAAGCAAGAGATCCTGGGAGCAGGAAGCTTTTCTGTGGAACTCCTGATGCAACAAAAACCATAGCAGTTACTGCAAAGCTTAATGCAAACCCTCTAGAGTCCACGTTGACAAATTCTTTAACAAGCCCTGTGGTTACAGGGAAGCTGGTTTCACTCTGACTCACTCCTGCTCAAACAGTTTACTGGAAATGAAGGGGAGGGGGAATTTTCAGAGAAGTCATGTGATGGCCAGACAAACCACAACCAGTAAAGGTTCAGCAGAGTCAAAAACAGGTCCCAGCAACAACTGACACCCAGAGCGTTCAAAGAGCACTGAGTTATATGGGGAAAACCAGCAGGCATTAACACGGTGTGGGCAACTGCAAACACTGATAGGAAAATATGCTGAACGGAGAACAGCATAAAAGGAGTGCTAAAACACTAGTGAGTATATAAATAATTGTTATGAAATGCTTTTCCATAGCCTCTAAACTCAAATGATCAAACACATATTCTCTCCCTATCGGGGCCTCAAAAAAACCCTCAATTTTACCTTTTATTCTGGTTAAGATGTTCACTGGGTAAATACCTATTCTAAGGCATAAAACGAAAATGCACTAGCCATAAGAATGAGAACTACCAGGATAACTGATGAACTTTTTTTGTGTTTGTGTTTTCACTAATAAAATAATGTAAATAACTTGGAATTCCTGAATAGGGTAAGGATCCTATTAAGCAAAAAAGAAAAAAAAAGTTTTATAAAAGATGTTAGTATTTAATTTGGGGCTTTATCTTCAATACGCAGTCTTAAATAGAACCTAAAAAATGCTTTCTCAAAATAAGATTAAATCCAGAAATTACAAAATTGCCTTTGAGGAAATGCTTAACCTAAGATGGTCTACAGACTCACGAACTAGACCCAACAAGCTAGCATGTGAATATGGAGGAGAAAACTCTGCATACCTTTAAAGGGTAAAGTTTTAAGAGTTTAATTCCTGATTTCAGCATAGGAATAAGAGGAAACAGTAAATTTCACAGTCAGCAACCTAACATTTTGTGAAACTGCATCCAAGTAGTTAAGTCACTTGGACAGAGAGCATTTAAGAAAGCAAACTCATTCAAGCCATATTCTTCCACGTAAATATGTATACCATTCCTACTCTTGTGAAAGCATTAAACTAAAAAACACCACAACCCATGCCCATGCTCCCAATCCTCATTACTTCAATAGTACTGGTTGATCTAATCTTTTAGGATCCATCCTAAAAAAAGTTTTTCAAACTTTTTTATTCGTAATGTGTCTTTAATTTTTCTTTTTCTTTATGCAATTTATAGACTTAATAAATAACCACAGAACCTTTGTTTCTAAGGTAGAGCATTAGAAAAGTCATTTAACATAAGGATGTCTTCTATACTGCCTATCTTCAACCCTTGTTCTCAGTTAAATCTTATGATTTCTACATTCACTGCCTTTTACATTTTATTTTGCAGCAGAGTGAGACTGACTAGCACATGAACATGTTTCATGTAATGCTATATTTTCTCTCTTAATCAGTATTTCATTGTTTATTGAAGATATCTATAAGATGAGTGTTATATGCAAAACTAGGCAGGCACTGTTGAAAATAAACACATTTTTGAGGCCTTCTCTCCAGGAGTATACCAACTCCTGGGACAGATAAAAGTTCATAAATAGCTTTAAAACAAAGTAGAAAGTGAAAAGTGATACCAGAAAGATACATCTAGGATGCTATCAGCATTCAGAAGGACAGTTTCGGAGGGTGGAGGGCAGGGTAAGAAGGTCAGAGGATACTTCATGAAGAAAGCAGCGATATATGCTTGAAACGTAAGTGGAACTGGAAAACTGGGCATGCAATGAAAGGAAGTGACACTGTAAGCAAAGTTATGAAGAGGAACAATACTATATGGTTGTGAGGGAAAGGTGAACAATTCCAATTCACCAGAGCAGTAATTTTCAAATCTTAAATACTCTAGAGTTCTTTATTTTTAAAAAATTATACATGCACACTTTTTTGTGTATGAATGGGGTATTCCAAGAGTTCCTTAAAGTTCAACTTGAAAACCATCAATCCAGAGAGATAAGAAAGGATATGTAGGTTGGGGCCAAGAAATGGAGGAAACTGGGTTAAATAGTTTAGATTTCACTTTTCACGCAATTGGGAGCCATTAAATATTTTTGAGCAGCAAAGTTCCATGACCAGAGCTAATTTATCAGAAAATTATTTTTGTTGCAATGTGTAAGGACAAACTGGAGAAAAAAAGACTAGTGAAGAGGAAACCTATTAGGAAACCACTGGAAATGTTCAGGATAGAGATGACAAAAGTTCTAAATCAGTAGTGTGAAGGAAAAGGAGAAGGCAGGTATGAGCATACTATGGAGGTAGAATCAACAAGCCTTGAAGAATGACTGGATGTGGGAGGCAAAGAGGGAGTCAGATGATTCAGATTTTGACCCGAACAAAATTGAGGATAGTGATATCATTAACAGAAATCAGGTACAAAGGAGAAAAAGATCAAAGATGATGCTAGAATTGCTCAAGGCCATAGGAAGCTAAATTCATTCATGTCTACCTCCCACAGACATCTACTGAAAACATGATAAAAAGCCAAGAGCAAAAGGAA
Source organism: Chaetophractus vellerosus (assembly GCA_004027955.1). Lineage (NCBI taxonomy): Eukaryota > Metazoa > Chordata > Mammalia > Cingulata > Chlamyphoridae > Chaetophractus > Chaetophractus vellerosus. Next base: position 6,146 of record PVKH010033998.1, read on the forward strand.
GTTAGCTTCGTGGAAAAATACTGCCTAATCTCAATAATGTATTCACGAAAATAAGTCAGGACTCAGAATACAATAAAATGCTTCAATCATTTTTTTTTAAACACCTATATACAAAATCCAACCATCAGTCAAAACTGGAATTTAAGCAAATACTTAGTTTTAAAATGGTCACCAAGTAACAATTTCCAAGTAAATCATATACACCCTTTAACCTAGTTGGAGAGCACATGGCTAAGCAACGAGAGCCAATTTTTTTTTAAACGTTTCCTGCTGATAAGCTTATTCTGCTAAAGGGCTTTACCTTTAAGAATAAAAAACACATTTTCTAACTCATTCTCAGGCAATCCTAAAATTTAGGTACCCAATCACAATTATTCCTTTTATTTTTTTTATTTTTATTTTTTTTAAAGATTTATTTATTTTATTACATATCTCCCCTTCCCCCCGCTGTGGTGACGCGTCGAGAGTGGACACTGCGCAGGTGTGGCTTTCCCTGCTTATGGGCGGTCTCTGCGTCCGTTCACGGCTGGCTTTCAGTTCGCGGGTGGCTGGCTGCGCTCCATCCGCAGGCGACCTGCCCTGCCCGTGGCGGCTCTTGCCATGTCCGTGGCAGCTTCTTGCCCTGCCCACGGCGGCTCCGGCCCGCCCATGGCGGCTTGCCATTCTCAAGGCGGTCTGCCCACTAGGAGAGGTCCCCGGGAATCGAACCCGGAGCCTCCCATGTGGTATGCCGGTGCCCTATCCACTGGGCTATCGAGCCGGCCCCTATTCCTTTTATTTAATTTGTGGTTTACATGACTCAAAACAGACAAAATGGAATTACAAAAAGATCCAGTCAAAGAGTAACTAATCAGGGACACGAGGGATAAATGGAAAAAATAATTACCCTAATGGTGGATAAAGACTAAGAGAAGAATAAAGTCTTCAAGAGTGCAAATTATATGGATAAGATGAGCCATGATTTATTTCTTCATCAGAACTGCAGAAGAGGCTGAGGTGAGGCTGAAAAAAGATTGTGGAAGTAAAGTAGTTAGACCCTATTTGTGCCTGTGTTTGTCCAGGTATCCAGGGACTAAACACAAAGTAGATTAAGTGAGAGTCTACATACTAAATGGAGATCTCTAATTCCCCTTCCCCAGATTAGCTTTAGAATGTCAGCAGCCAGGAAAGAAATTGGAGGATTCTTCACTGGAGAAAGGGAACTCTCCCAAAGGAAAGATCAAAAGATAACTGACATACAGAAGTCCTCAATAAATCAGTCAGCCACTCCATCATCCCATAGGGAAGCCCCATATCGCTATACCTTGCCTCCACACACACAGCTTCCATTCAACTTTTAAGTGCCTTATTCTGATCTATAAACAGACAAACAAGGATCACAGGCTTTGATAGAAGCCTCCAATAAGAAACAGAACAGATAAAAGAACTTTGTGAAAAAGACAATGCAGCAGAAAACTTGAAAGAAACCAAATACCTTCAAAAAAGAAGAGAAACTGGGAATATAATGCATTTTTTGTGGTAACAAATGTATAATATAAAATCTGCCATTTTAACCATTTTTAAGAGTATAATTCAGTGGCATTAATTTCTTTTTACAATGTTTTGTTACCATCACCATCTTCCATTACTAAAACTTTTTCATCACTCAAAACAAAGACTTACCCATTAAGAAATAATTCCCCATTCCCCTCTACCCTCAGCCTCTGGTAACCTCGAATCTACTTCCTGTCTAGATGAATGAATTTGCTTCTAGATATTTCAGATAAGTAGAATCAGACAACCATTTGTCCTTTTGCATCTGGCTTATTTCACTTAACCTAACGTTTTCAAGGTTTACCCATGTTATAGCACGCAACAGCACTCCATTCCTTTTTATGGCTGAATAGTATTCCACTGCATGAATATACCACATTTTATTTATCTATTCATCTATCAACGGACATTTGGGTTGTTTCCATTTTTTGGATTCTGTGAATAATGCTGCTATAAACACTGGTATTCAAGTACCTGTTTGAATCCTTGTTTTCAATTCTTGGATATATACCTAGAAGTGAGTCATATGGTAATTCTATATTTAACCTCGTCAGGAACTGACAAACTGTTTTCCATAGAGGGTGCAGGAGATTTCTTTTTGGAAATAAATATATCACAACAGAAAACTTTCAATATAAGGGTTAGAAGATAAAATTGAGGAAATCTCATAGAAGATGAAATAAACATTAGGAACAAAATGAGAAAAAAGATTAAAATATGGGTGTAAGAGACTTACTATTCAAGTAATTAGAATTACAGAATGTAAGAATAGAGAAATAGTATACGAACACTTCCCAAAACCAATGGACTCTAGATTGACAAGATCTGAGAGCCTAACAGAATAAATAAAAAAGACTCATACCTGACAGTAGATGTATAAATTGAGGTTTTTGGAAAGTAATGTGTGTAAATAAAATTAAAGTCCTATCACTTATCTCTTCTCACATCTGAGGGGGAGGAGAGGGAGGAGTACCTCAAAGATACAGGCAACCATTGTCTAGAGCAAACTGAGGAATGATTAGAGGGACTGAATCAAGCACTGTAGATAAAAAAAAAAAAAATAGATGACAGTTTCAAATATGATCTCCAAATCCAAAGTCATAGTTAACTGCAGGGCAATAACTTGAGATTCAGTGAATCTCACATGGGTAATTCTATTAGTCCTAAAAGGTGAGCAGCAGCAAGTGTTAATTTATTTAATGATGGTTATATTATTTTCCTAAACAATGCTAAGGAGGTCAGATTAATTGGTAATACATATCAAGACCATAAATATGTCTAAACATGTTGTTCCTATAATTCCACTTCTAAGAACACATCTTAAGGAAATCAAAGACATGCACAAATATTTATATAAATAATGCACTAGCACACATTATTTATAGTTGTCAAAAATGGAATCTAAATGTGCAAAATGCGATGTTGTCAAATAAAGTAGATTATACATCAGGACAATTACGAGAATATGAACTCAATTTTTCTGGAGAAAATACATGTAATATATGTGCATATAAAAACAATGGGGAGGGGCCGGCTGTATAGCCCAGTGGATAAGGGTGCCGGTATACCACATGGGAGGCCCCGGGTTCGGTTCCCGGGGACCTCTCTGAGCGGGCAGACGGCCTTGAGAAAGGCAAGCTGCCGTGGGTGGAGCAAAGCCGCCGTGGGCAAGGCAAAAAGCCGCCACGGGCAGGACAGAGCCGCCATGGGCATGGCAAAGTCACCCATGAAACACGGAGCTGCTGCCTGTGAATCACAGAGCCGAGCAGCCCGCAAAACACGGAGCTCTGCTGCCTGCAAAACATGGAGCAGAGCCACCCGTGAAACAGAATGGAGCCACCCACGAGCGGGGCAAACCGCCTGCGCGGAGGGCCGACTCAGTGCGTCGCCGCAAAGACGGCGGGGAGACAAGAAGCAGACATAGAAGAATACAGAAGAATGGACACAAAGCAAGAGCAAGCAGAAGGGGGGGGGGGATATGTAACAACAACACAAATATATATATATATATAAATAAAAATAAAAACAATGGGGAGTAGGTGTAGCTCAGTGGTTGAGTGTCTGCTTCACATGTATGAGGTCCCGGATTCAATCTCTGGTACCTTCTAGAAACAAACAAACAAACAAAAAAACAAAACAAAAACAAAAAACAGTGGAAGGACAAATCAAATATTGAGGAATAGTAAACTTACAGGTAATATTAGTTTTCCTCTCTAGAATTTCTTTCGTTTCTTTTTCTTTTTTTTCCTAATTACAAAACTAAAATGTATTAATTAAAAAAAAGAGGAATGTAATAATCAGCTATTTTTTTCACCAAAAGACTCAACTGTGATCTAAAAACAATATTTCTATTAAAATAGCTAAGTTTGTTCTTTCAGCAGCCATATCACTATATAGTTTATAGCAACTCCCACATTAAAAAACAACAAAAAAACCCTGCTGCCAATGGCGACTGAACAAGCACCAACAAAATTAAATATCTGGATCAACTTTTTAAAAAAAATCTAAATGCATTAAAATGAAAACATACTCATGCATGCTTTGCTAATCACAAAGTTCCGATTTTTCTGATTCTTGATTCATCATCCAATGTGACTTAATCTTCCCAGGTTTATATCATCTGTAAAATTTTTCAATACATTCAAGTGGCTAATAAAATCAATGGCCATGCAGCCTCACACTAATAACTACTTCTCCAGGTTGATATCCACCTACAAATCCTAACCAAAGAATATATAGTTGCACAGGGAAACTGAAGGGATTGAATTAGTGTTTTTCAAACTGTAAGACTGTAAGACCTATTAGTGAGGCGTGGAATCAATTTAGGGGGTTCCAAAGAACATTGAGTGAGTGAGTTGAGAGAGAGAGAGAGAGAGAGAACAGAACATAAAGTATCAAAGTGCATCTCATATACAAAGGGTAAGTATTATTCTGTGACAAACTTTCATTTAAGAATATATATTTATGAACCAGGGCACAAAGGAAAATGTATTTCTTTTTGTAGATAATGTTAAAAATGTCTGAAAGCCACCAATGATTTCTAAGGTCCCTCCTATAATGCTGCTATCAGTAAGCCTACATTTAACGATCTTGGGTAAAGAATATCATGACAGCCTACTAACATTGTCAGTAAAGAAAATTAAGTTCACCTAAAGATTAGTTCATACTAATAAAAATAGTAAGTTTCAGAGTTGTCAGTATGACATTTCTTTTTTTTTAAAGATTTATTTTTTATTTATTATATATCCCCGCTTTCTGCTTGTTCTTGCTGTATTCATCTTCGCATTCCTCTGTGTCTGCTTGTCTCCCCCCGCTGCAGTGACCCGCCGAGTCAGCTCACCGCGCAGCGGCCTGCCCTGCCCGCAGCAGCTTGCCTTCTTGAGGCAGTCTGCCTGCTCAAGGAGGCCCTGGGAACCGAACCCGAGGCCTCCCATGTGGTAAACCGGAGCCCTAACAATTGAGCTACAGCCAGTTCCCTTCATATTCTTATATATTTGCTTTTACCTTAAGTCTATTTCTCTTCTTCAGTCTCTCTTTGGGTTAATAAAATGACCATAACCTCAGTCACCTAGCTTGGATTTTAATAGCTATCATCCTCTTCCATTTCTCCCATTTCTATCATTTGCCAAGTACAAGTGACTATAGATCACAGTATCTCTTATATATCTGCCCCTCTCTCTTCTCTTACAACTTTAACTAAAGTCCTCTTTATCTCCTGCTTGAATTCTTATAATAAATTTCAAAGCTACCAATGAACACTAAACAATTTATCCTGCTAATAAAGACCTTCATAATCTGGTTCTAATCTACTTTTAAAATCTTTAAAATAGTACCTGCTTCTAATGTTGTTGTTGGTTTTTTTTTTTTTTTTTTGCTTTGTCCAAACTAAAATAATTGCTATTCCTCATATTCCTCATGACTTCCTTACCTAAGCACAAGTTATTTTTCTCGGTCTAAAATGCATTTGTTCCATTGCAATGAGTCTAAAATCTCATCTTTCCTTTCCAGAATATTATAATTTATAACCTCTTGTAGCATTGCTATTTGTACCTAATTGCCACCAATAAATCATAAACTCTTTGATGGCAGGATCTGATTAGTGTTTAATGAGACTATGTGATATGCTAAAAAAAAAGGACAAGCCCTCAAAGCATTAATTTACATATCTGAAAATGACATTAAAATCCTATATAGGGGGCCGGCTGTAGCCCAATTGGTAGGGCGCCAGTTTACCACATAGGAGGCCCTGGGTT
>PVKH010033999.1:0-11969 GCA_004027955.1 Chaetophractus vellerosus
AAAAAAAAAAAAAAAGAGAGAGAAATTTTGCCCCAGGATCATACCCAGATTCTCACCCATTCCTGAATTAGATGATTCTCATGATAAGATTCGGGACTTTTGAATTAATGATATTAAGATGAGTTTTTGGACTTAGAAACTAATACAGAGGCCAAGCAAGAGTACAAAAATGAAACCAAGCCCCACAGGGTACTGTTCCCATTACCGACTACCACAAAACAATCCCAAAACTTTGGCATGAAGCAATAGCAATCATTTGTTTTGCTCATGAATTTGGAGATTGGCTGAGCTTAGACATTTCTCTCTGAGGCTCTGTCAGGTGGTTGTACCCAGATGGTGGCTGGGTGGGACTGCGGCCACGCTGAAGGCTTCCCCACTTATGTGTTTGGCACCTGGGCTGATAAGACATAACCCCTGGGGGCTGGAACAGCCACATCTGTCTCTTTCTGTGTGGTCTCCATGTGGTTTTCGCCACGTGGCATTCTATTTTAGAAGCTGTCCAAAGGTAGACACAGGCTCAGGAGGAGGGAACAAAGACTCTGCCTCTTGAAGGGTATGTCAGAGAATTTGCAAGCAGTACCATTGGCTCAGCCCAGCAAGGGAGACGGTTACAATTCACTTCTCAGGGTTATCCTGCTTTGGGGGACAAAAGAGCTGCAATATTTACATCCCCGGCAGTTGTCAGTTAAACACCCACTTAAGGGTTGCTCAGGAGAAAACATAAATTCTCAGACACTTCCATGAGGATAGGAAAAAAATGGGTTCTGGCATCCTAGAGGCAGTCTTCTGGAAAATGCAGGTGCAGGCTTTTGGACATGAAAGCACCTGGGGGACGCAAGGAACACAAGCACAGTAATAGATGCAATGGAATGTGGGCAGAGTTCTGACATCATCTGCCACATAGTGCCAAGTCTATGTGGAAATGTAATATATAGGGCAGATGTCATTTCAAATTAGTGGGGTGTGCCAGGATTATTTAAAGAAATGGTGCTGGGAAAGTTTGTTATTCCTTTAGGGAAAAAAATAATTGAGTTCCATACCTTTCATCACACAAAAATGTTATTTCCAGAGTAAAGAGATAACTATAAACAACAATCCTAAGCAAACATTGGAGGAAAACATAGGTGTGTTTTATAATCCTGTGGTGGAGATGGCCGTTCTAAGCAAGATACAAACCCAGAGGCAATAAAGGAACAGACTTTTATGTAGAGCGCATGCTACATAAAATTTAAAATGTAGTTGTGACAAAAGACAACATAAATAGTTAGTCAGAAACTGGGCAAAAATAATTGTCATATAGAAAACAGGAAAATATGATATTCATAATATATAAGGAGCTCCAAAGAGTCAGTAAGAATAAGAAAAAGAACCAATAGAAAAATGAGTAAAGAATGTGAATTGATGATTCATATTCATATTGAAGTACTACAAGAGACAATAAATGTGAGAAGTTGCTCAACCTCATGAGTAATCAGAAATATGGAAAATAAAGCTCAGTGACATGTCATTTCCTCTGGCAAAAAAAAAAAAAGATTGATTATATACATCATTGGCTAGAGTGAATAAACGTACATACATTTTAAATTGGTTGAGTCATTTTGTAGAGCAGTATGATGGTTTTTATAAAATTTCATAATTTGCATACTCTAAAATTCCACTTTAAGGAAACTAGCAGGAAATACTCCAACAAGCAGAGAAAGATATCGCATCATGTGTTTTTGGCAGTATTGTTTGTAATAGGGGTAAAAGTGGAAATAATTTGTGTTCTTCAATAGGGAAATGTTGAAACAAAGTGGAACAAGAATTATGTATAACAACTTATTCCAAGAAGTAGTCTTCAGTCATTAAAATTAATACAGGATACATACATGAAAAAAACCTGTAAGAAAATTAATGAAAAAATCAACTTGTAGAACATCGCTGTTCCTATGATCCAGACGTTCCTTAATAACTCCAATCCAAGCAGTGTGTGCACACGTGCATAGTTTGCATATGCATAGGTAGGCTCTAGAAGTTTCCACACCAAACTGCTAAAGGATTTCATAACTGTAAAGAAGCCTTAGACTATGCTGACATATAGTAAGTGCTATATAAAAGTTGGCCATTTTTGTATACATTTCTCTATTTTTTAAATGACAGTGCATTCCTGGATCACTCATGTAAAACAATACTAGGTTTATGATGAACATTCCCAGTATCCACATAACTGCGGAGGGAAAGGACCATTTATGATTAATCTCTCCATCCCAGAGTCCAATACGGGTCCTGGAACCTAATGACCATGTGGTAAATAACTGTTAAAGAAATCTGCTTGCTCCTTCCATCCCTCACCTCCACCCGACTCCTAAGTTGTCCCCACTCTGGATGCCAATACTAATCCCCTAGTACCCCAGGGCGTTCCCTTCCTGCCCAGGCCTCGCTGGCCCTCACTGCGCAAGCGTGAAGGTGCGGTACTCCCGGCGAGTCAACCAACCCCTTGTACGTACAGTGCGCAAGCGCAAGAAGGCGGGGCCCAGCACCTAGCCGTCCCGTCCCCGAAAGCGCGTAGACGTCACTGGGCTGCGCCGCTCGCTATTTGATGTGTCTGTGACACACCTTCCGGAAGAAAGTCCCAGCGGCTGATATGGCGACCGCCACGGAGCAGTGGGTGCTGGTGGAGATGGTACAGGCGCTCTACGAGGTGAACTGCGCGGCTCGCACGACTCACGGCCCCACCAGGCTCTGGGGAGGGTGAGGTGGTTTTGTGGTCCCGGCCCTCAGCGGGGCTGCTCGCTCTCGGCCTCACTCGTTGGAACGACTCCCGCTGCTCATATTCCCAGCGGCGGGGAGTGCGGGGGAAGACGTCCCGGGACGGGCAGGTACCTGGGCCCAGCGTCTCAATTTGAGTTCCGGCGAGCGTTAGTCCCGCCCGGTCCTGTCCGGGCACAAGAGAGGCTGGTACCCAGTAACCAGAGTTGAGACTGTTGGTTAAATGGTGTAGGTCCTTGGAACTGTGGAGTAGTTAATAGAGGAAAGAATTTTGATACATTGTGGTTGGTTTTTGAAGGGGAAGGGAGTAAGAAAAGAAGCCGAATGATTTAGGGTTTGCGAATACGAGAGAGTTTGTTATTCTTCCGCATACCTCCCATTCCCTAACTTACAAAGATGCAATTATTTTAGTAGATTTTAAAAGGCGGAGTATTTAGCAGTTTTTTGAAAGGCTAACTACTTCAGGTGTTTAAGATAATATGAAATTAAAAAGTAAGTCTTAGAGAATGTTCATTCATTTGACAAGTATTGACTGAGGTCCTGTTTTGTGCTGGACTCTGACTACCGGGATTGTCCAAGAGAACTTTTTGTGATGACTCTTTATCTGAGCTATTCATTACCACAGCTACTTAGCACACTGGCTGTTAGGCACTTGAAATGTGGCTAATGTAACTAAGGAACTGAATTTTTTATTTAATTTAAATGTGAATTTGAATACCCACGTGTGACTAGTGGCTGTGGTGTTGGACAGCACAGATGTAGACGTTAAGGATAGTGCAGTGAGCAAACATGCAAAAGTCCCAGAGCTTATAGAGCTTACATTAATTTAAAATGAATTTCACTTTTCTCTTGATAATTTCTTTGAGACTTAATATTGCTGTTTACTAGCAGGGTTAATGATGATGTCCTCCATTGCAAGACATAGAGAGAAATTATTTAATGAAAAACGGTTGAGAGAGCACATGTGGAGCTCCCTGTTCCACATAAATTGTTAAAGTGAAGTCCAATGCTAGGTTAATTTTAGTGATAAGTGCCAAAAAAAATTGAGTGATTTTTTTTTTTGGTAGAAAGAGATCCCTTTCTGTTATATGTCTTTGCTCACTTTTTGAAGACTGTTTGACAATGCAACTTTGGATACTCTGACATTAATCAAATGAGGCTTGGGAAAAGTCTTGATTCTAACATTACCTCCAGAGAAAAAAGAATGGCATTTGTATACTTACTAACTCACTAGAGAAGTTTCTCTCAGGTTTTCTTTGGATTATTGCTTTGAGGAATGGGAGGTTTAAGTGACTCCGTCAGCTCTCTGCCTGCTAGAATCCCATTGTTGAGGGGAAAAAAACCAAACTTATTCCTAAGTAAATTTCAGTTCAAGGGAGAATCAGCCAAAGTTTAAAAGTCATCTCAAAAAGAGATTTCTGGTTTTGCTCCAGTTTTTACGTACTTGGATTGTAGAATTTGAGAAGTCTTGAGTACACAGAACAACGTACCTGAAAAAGAAACAGCAGTGTGTGCGTGTGTTTGTGTATGTGTATGTAACATATGTATGTATTTTAAAGTTTTTTGCCCTTTGATATAAAAATTTGCATAGGAATTTGTGAGCAGTTTTTCTAAGTCTCCAAATTCCAAATTAAAAAAAAAAAACAACTGGTGAATCATCATAACTAACTTTCTGTCCAATGTTTGAAAATAATTTGGATTTAAATTTCTAAATGCTACTTTTAAATGATTTTTAAGTGACAACCTATTGTACAGTACCCCCCTACTGCATCTGGTATCTTTCATGTATACTTAGTGTATATAGTTGTAGAAGACATAAAAGTCAGCCTGGCTTTTAAAAATCCTGGAAACTTCTAGCTGAAAATAAGACCTGAGATGGATAATTTCATTGAGGTTCCTTTATGCCTGTTGATGTGGAGAACACTACATACTTTTGGGGAACTGTAGTATAAAAGAGAACTCCTACTCCTTTAAGCATTTATAAAGTTTATTTTTCCTCTACCATGTTCCAAGAAGGATTTAAAAAGGCATATCAGGTATACAGAAAATTCAGTAGTAAGCACAAAATTCTTTTAAGAATTGGTTTCTGAGATTTCCAGGAATAGAGGCAGAGGGATCACTTCTCTCCCAGAAAAAATAGCTAGAAGACAGGTGGAGACTGTCAGCAGGGCTGCTCTGGGGCTCAGGATATCAGGAAAGGTGAGACACCACCCAGAAGATAGAGGGGCAAAGGAATGGAGTCTTAGGTGGCTGAAAAATCCTGTGACTAGAGCTACAAAAGCAGCAGTGGGCACCCATTCCCCCACCTACAGAGCAAATAGCAGTCTGAGGACTGAGAGGGTTGCAGGGGTCCCCTGCCCCAAGAAAGGGGAGAGGGAGGAACACAGTCTACAGCAAATTCAGACTTTGGCCAGTGAATTTGGTTTGCTGCAATGGAGGGGGTCTCACACTCCCAGGCTGGGTGAGGCCACGACTTTGCACTGAGAGCCAGCAGGGATCTAAAGATAATTTGCCTTCTCAAACACCCTCCCTGCTACCCTGGGCTGGTTGCTAAGGAGGCAGAGAGAGGGAGGGTGCAACTGGCCAAGGAGGAGAACAGCTTCAGAGAAAGTTTGTTTGTGAGGCTTAGCTGGCCCTGAGAACATTGCTTTTGCTCCACCCACCCACCTGAGGAGTTATTCTGAATGCATTTCCCCCTAGCACTTAGGGTCTGAGCTGAGAGGTCTGCCAAAGAGCGCCATTCGCTGGCAGACCACAAAAGTATACAAAAGGGAAAAATAATAGATGAAGTAAGCATGTGCTTTTACTGCCACCCTCTCCAAGGTCCTTGGAAACTGGCCTGCACCCCATTCCTGGGTCCTTAGCCCTGGTTTGAACAGTTCAACAAGGGCAATCCTAAATATCTAGAACAAGTGGAACCAAGAATCAAAGAACAGTGGTAGCACACAGATACTTAACAGTGAATTCCTAGGCAAAAGAGAGAAACTGAACATCAGAGTAAACTTAGCTTCAGAATCAGATACCTAGACATCAGCAAAAAATTACAAGCCATACAAAGAAAAAAGGAAGTTATGGCTCAGGCAAAGGAACAATTCAGAGCTTCAGAAGAGAAATGGGACTTTAAATAGCTAATCAATGAGGTTCAAATCTCCTGAATCAAATAATGGAGTTGAAGGACAACATAGCTAAAGAAATAAAGGACATTAAGACACTGCGTAAGCAAAAAGAAAAATTTGAACTCTTGGATAGAAAAAATAACAGCTTATAGGAATGAAAGACACAATAAGTGAGATTTAAAATACAATAGAGGCACACAACAGGAGATTTGAAATCATGGAAGAAAGAATCAGCAACGTAGAGGGAAGAGTAACTAAAATTGAAGAGAGAGAAGTACAGTGAGAAAAGAATGGAAAAATTGAGTAGGGGCTCAAGGAATTGAAGGATAACATGAAGTGCATGCTCCTAAACAATCAGTGGGTCAAAGGAGAAATTGTAGGTGAAATTAGTAAATATATCGAGATGAATTAAAATGAGAACACAACTTATCAAAACTTATGGGATACAGCAAAGGCAGTGTTGAGAGGGAATTTTATAGCCCTAAATTCCTATATTTAAAAAGAAGAAAGAGTTAAAATCAAAGACCTAACGCAACACCTGGAGGAATTAGAAAAAGAACAGCAAACCAATCCCAAAGTAAGCAGGAAGAAAGAAATGTTAAAGCTTAGAGCAGAAATAAATGAAACTGAGAACCAAAAAAAAAAAAAAAGAGAGAGAGAAAAATCAACAAAATCAGAAGCTCATTCTTTGAGGTCAGTAAAAATGACAAACCTTTAACTAGACTAACAAAGAAAAAAGAGAAGATGCAAAAAATGTAAAATCAGAAATGAAAAGGGGGAAGTCATGACTGACCCCACAGAAATAAAAAGGATCATAAGAGGATTTTATGAGAAACTGTATGCCAACAAACTAGACAACCTAGGTGAGATGGGTAGATTCCGAGAAATGCACAACCTACACTGACTCTACAAGAAATACAAGAACTTAGCAAACCAAAATCATTTAAAGAGATTGATTCAGTAGTCAAAAATCTCCCAACAAAGAAAAGTAAAGGACCAAATGTCTTCACAGGTGAATTCTACCAAGCATTTCAAGAAGAATTATCACCAGTCCTGTTAAAACTCTTCCAAAAAATTGAAGAGGGGAAGTTACCTAATGTCAACATCACCTAATACCAAAGCCAGATAAAGATACTAGAAGAAAATTACAGACCAACCTCTCTAATGAACGTAGATGCAAAAATTCTTAACAAAATACTTGCAGATAGAATCCAACAGCATATCAAAAGAATTATACGTCATGATCAAGTGGGATTTATTCTTGCTTTGCATTGATGTTTCAACATAAGAAAATCAATTAATGTAATACACCACCTTAACAAATTGAAGGGGAAAAAAACCACGTGATCATCTCGATCGAAGCAGAAAAGGCATTCCACAAAATCCAGTATCCTTTCTTGGTAAAAAATACTTTGAAAGATAGGAATAGAAAGAAAATTCCTCAATATGATAAAGAGCGTATATGAAAAACTCACACCCAACATTGTACTCAGTGGGGAAAGGTTAAAAGCTTTCTCTCTAAGATCAGGAACATGACAAGGATGCCCACTGTCACCACTGTTATTCAATATTGGGCTAGAAGTTCTAGTTAGAGCAGTTAGACGTGAAAAAAAGAACACCTAAACAAGTGGAAAGACATTCCATGTTCATGGATTGGAAGACTAAACATCATAAAGATGTTAGTCCTACCCAAGCTGATTTATACATTTGGTGCAATACCAGTCAAAATTCCAACAGCTGACTTTACAGAAATAGAAAAAGAAATTACCAAATTTATTTGGAAGAGAAAGTGCACCCAAACAGCCAAAAGCATTCCAAAAAAGAAGAGCAAAGTGGGGGGACTTTCACTGCCTGACTTTGAAACATATTACAAAGCTATAGTGGTCAGTACAGCATGGTATTGGCATAAACATGGACACATTGATAAATGGAGTAGAATTGAGAGTCTAGAAATAAACCTTCGCCTCTATGGCCAACTGGTTTTTGACAAAGCTATAAAGTCCATGTTAATGGGACAAAACTGTCTCTTCAACAAATGGTGCTGTGAGAACTGGATATACATATCCAAAACAAAGGAGGAGGACCCCTATCTCACTCCCTATACAAGAATCAACTCAAAATGGATTAAATACCTAAACATAAAAGCCAGTACCATAAAACTCTGAAGGATAATGTAGGGCAGCATCTACAAGACCTTGTAGTGGGTAGAGTCTCTTAAATCTTATAGCCAAAGCACGAGCAACAGAAGAAAAATAGATAAATGGGACCTCCTCAAAATGAAGCACTTGTGCACCTCACAGGACTTTCTCAATGGGAGAAAATAATTGGAATTTACACATCCGACTAGGGTCTAATATTCATGATATATAAAGAGATCCTACAATTCAACAATAATACAACAAATGACCCAATTTAAAAAAATGGGCAAAAGACCTGAATAGACATTTTTCTAAAGAAGAATACAAATGATGAAAAAACATTACAAAATGTTCAACATCATTGGCTATTAGAGAAATGCAAGCCAAAGCAACAATGAGATATCATTTCACACCTACTAGAATAGCCACTATTAAAAAAAAAAAAACAGAAAACTACACACTTATTCACTTTTGGTGGGAATGTAGAATGGTACAGCCACTGTGGAAGTCTGTTTGGCAGTTCCTAAGGAAGTTAGATATAGAGCTACCATGTGACTCAGCAATACCGCTACTAGGTATATACCCAGAAGAAATGAGAGCAGTGACGTGAACAGACATATGCACACCGATATTCATAGCAACAGTATTCACAGTATGCCAAAGGATGGAAACAACCCAGGCGTCCATCAACTGACAAATGGATAAACAAACTGGTATAACCCATGATGGAATATTATTCAGCTGTAAGAAGAAATGAAGTTGTGAAGCATATGACAATGTGGGTGAACCTGGAGGACATTATGTTGCGTGAAGCAAGCCAGGCACAAAAGGACAAATATTGTATGACTTCAAGGAGTTAATAGCTAAAATGTAAGTCACCAGAGAAAAGAAAATGATTAGAGAATGGAAAGCTAAGGGTTAATCTGCAGAATTGGTAAAAGGTTGTCTATAAATGTTTGGAAATGAATAGATATGGTGAAAGCACATCATAGGATTTGTAATTAGTAGTGCCAACATATGGATATGATAGTAGCATTTCTTTTTGTGTGTGGTTTTTTTTTTTGAGTAATGAAAATGCTCTAATATTGATTGAAGTGATGAATGCGCAACTTGGTGATTATACCGAATGCCATTGATTGTACACTAGATAAATGATGTGGTTTATGAACAATGAAAATAATTAATAGTGTAGGTTGGGGGGGAAATACATCAAATGTAAGATGTGGACTACAGTAGTACAGTATAGTACTGTAGTCCATATCTTACAATGCTCTTTCATAATTTGTTACACGTTTCACAACAATGCAAGATACTTATGGTGGGGTGATGTATGGGAGCCCTGTATGATGTTAATGCTTGTTTGTTTTGTAAGTTCACAACTTTTACTCTGCACTTATTGTTTGTTTATTTTTTTAAAGATTTATTTTTATTTATTACATATGCCCCCCCCCCTTTCTGCTTGTTCTTGCTGTGTTCATTCTTGCATTCTTCCGTTGTTGCTTGTCCTCCCCCCCGTGCGGCGACCCACCGAGTCAGCTCCCTGTGGGGTGGCCTGCCTGCTTGCGGGGGCTTGCCTTCTCAAGGCGATCTGCCCGCTCAAGGAGGCCCCGGGAACTGAACCCCGGGCCTCCTATGTGGTAAACCGGTGCCCTACCAAATGGGCTACAGCCGGCCCCTGCACTTATTGTTTATGTAGGTTCATGTATGAATGATATACTTCAATAAATTGTTTTTAAATTAAAAAAAAAAAATTTGTTGCCAAAATAACTCTAACTCATCCATGGGTACATGAGGATGGTAGAAGACTTGTTAAGCTGTGAAATGTTTTTTCCAGTCATCTTACACCAGTATGATGTCGTGAAATTTTTCTTTTTATTCCCAAAGAGGTTTTGAAGCTGCATTATTATTTGAGGGTTTTCATGTGTAGGGAATTACCTACTGTTAGAAGTGGGAAAGGATTAAGTAGAAAGAAAGGAGCAGTGAAAATAAACTCAGAAGTAATAGGTCAAAGATAATGGGAGGCAGACTATGAAGTTGCACTGAAGTTATCTACAGGTTTTAGAAGGGTTTATTTCATTTCTTATCTTTCGTTTTTGATTTGTTGTGTTGTTTTCATTTTGTTTTTGACTCAGGCTCCTGCTTACCATCTTATTTTGGAAGGAATTCTAATACTCTGGATAATCAGACTTCTTTTCTCTAAAACATACAAACTACAAGAACGATCTGATCTTACACTCAAGGTAAGAAATTAAGTTTCTCTTTTATTTGGTATATGGCCGTAGTTACGTCTTTCCAGTTTGTCTTGGCTCAGCATGTCACAATGTTGTATATAATGTGGGGAAATAAAGGGGAATGAAATATCATGGTAGGCAAGGTGCAGTGAATCCACAGAGAAGTACCACAAGTGAATGCCACAGTACGGGGTAAACAGCAATCTTATGATTAGATGGTGGCAGGAAGGCAGGAGTAGCTACTAAAGTCCCAAAGCCAGTAGGCAAGAGTACATGAAGTATTTAGGAAAAACACAGCTTTTGAGGGAAGGCTTTCCCCGTGGTGTTCATAAAGGAGATGTCGGGTTGGAAAGAACCCTTCCCCAATACCTCACCAAATCAAGTTTTGATTTGTTCTGTATGGTCAAGGGCCCAGCTTGAACCCAAGCTGGACTGATGTCTGGAGGCTCTATGGACTGTCTGCTTGGAGTCCATTAGGATGGGAAAGAAGCTTATCCTCACTCAGATCAGGAACGTTTAGTCCTGTCCAGGAACTGCCCCAGGCATTGGAGGGGAAGAGAATTTTTGACCACCACACTCTGTCTGTTGCTCAGATTGTTTCCTTGTCCAGTCCCTGTAGCCTTGTGTCGGAGTACTTAGGGAGAGAGGAACTGCAAGAGATGTTTTCCCACAGAAATCTCTAAAACTTTGGAACACAAGACAGCACTGAGTATGGGACAAAGATGGAACACTGGAGCTTTCTTCACTTCCTGAAGCATTCATAAGTGGAGGGGAATTATCTCATCAATGTGCTCATTGCTTCCATGCTTTCATTGACTGTGGCCACTGCTATCCTGATGATTTACATTAAATATTGCTCCCTTGGGGGTCTCTTAATGGTAATTATGCAGCTAAGTGGCTCTTGGGGCAAGTAGATTTTGGAAACCTGGGTAAAACAAAGTTAAATGGATGTTTTATTGCAAGATTCCTTATAAACTTTAATATGCCAGTGGACATTTGGATCTCTGAGCTTAGCTTGGAGGGATGCCTAAACTTGACCACAGATTTTTTTTTTCTTGCACAAATACCTTTAGAGATTAGCGTGCCATGTAACACTCTCTTGATTACATTGTATTAATATTTGGCCTTCCACGCCAGAAACCCTGTCTCTGCTTTTTTCAAAACTTCACTATTTTTTAGAAATTCCTTGTGAATGATTTTTTGGCTATAAAACAGATCCCTGGCCCAACTTTAAAAGCGATCAATCATTCCTAATACTCTTAGATTTAAACATATCAGTTATTACATATGTACTTTTTAAAGGAATGATACCTAAACATAGTTTTAGGATAATCTTCTGAGGGTGAAACTTAGCTAAAGCAAGATTCAGTCGTCATGGGCATCTTACACTAAAAATTATGGAAGAAAAAAAACTGCCTGTAAGTGTTTTAAAAGCTTAACTTGACAGTAGGTTAGAAGAAATGCTATCTCAGTTTTCTATCTGCAGAGTCCCTTGAATACCAGCAGATATTGCGTTGATTTTACCATCTGTCTCCACAGTAACTAGTAAAGGGTATGCATTATTTATATGCCTGGCTTGTTTCAGCTGCTAGGTTTCTTCCATGGAGTTATTGGTAGAAACAAACGAGGATTTTATTGGTTGATTTATTCAGCAAACATTTTTGAGAACCTGAGCATCAGGTGAATATGTTCTTGGTCCTGCCCCAGAAGGAGTCTATCAGGAGAAAAATGCACAT
>PVKH010034000.1:0-11930 GCA_004027955.1 Chaetophractus vellerosus
TCACTGATGACTTCCTCCCCTGCTAGACTCTAAGCTCCGTAAAAGCAGGCACTGAGTCTTTGCTTCCACTCATCACTGTTTTCCTGGCACTTAGACCAAAACACTGTATGCAGGACAGAGGAAAGAAGGGCCAGAGCACACACAAGTTGTTCTATAGAAATTTCAGTGGCTTTAGATTAAATTTAAGTTATTAACAGCTTACTTTATTAATATGCCATTCTAAACATTACATCAATACCGTCTATAATGTACTAGAGTACCAAACATTGTTCCAGTAAGAAGTTCAAGAGGACATTTAAGGGCTGTTTTAAGAGATGAGAATAGTTTGGCTTCCATTATTACATAAGAGGAAAAACATCAATTTGAAGAATATTATACATTCCCTGCTATGATTAACAAGAAAACCAAAGAGAAAAATAAGGGAGTGTACTTAAGAAAAAGATGCTCAAGGACTTTTTGAAGGGCTTATTCCTGTTCTCTTTACTACCATACATCACAAATATGAGAAGTGTTTCTTCCCCTATATTAGGAACTCAAATATTTGTTGAATGAATGAACTATCTATGGAAATGGATCTGTTACTCTAAGTTGTATTTTTTTTAAGAAGTTTGTTTTTGTTCTAGTAAGAGTGACAAGAAACATATGAAGTCCTCATTTTATTCAGATCGTGGTCTACAGAACAGTGATTGCTACAAACACAACGCATCCTAGCTACTGATCAAATTAATGGGTTTGTACTTATTTTACCTATCAAAGAATCCCTGTGTTTTTGGCGTCTTTCCTCCTCCCCCACGTTTAAAAACATCACTAAAAAAATAGTAGCTGCAGCCTCTCTTCACCCTCTTGTTAACTTGGCTGTGAAAATGGATTTAGGCTCCAAATTTAGATGAGGGGCCTTCCAAGCAGAAATAGAAATGCTTCATGGACCAAAGGAAAAGCAAAGCTTTGCTCTTAAAGCAAGCTCAATGGGACACACATGATAACACTCGAAGTTGAAAACACTTAAATCCCAAAGTCATGTTTCATAACTGACCGAAAATGACAGAGCCACTGTTTCTTTAAATTGAACCTTTGCAGGAAAACCATAATTTTGACCCTTTTTCAAAGTTAACTTGTACAAAATATTACACTAAAGCTATTAAAAGTGAAAGTTGGTGAGGTTTCAAATAAGCAAATCTGTGATGGTATTTGGCTTAAATAAAATTCCATTAAATCCTGTAAGAAAGTCGGTTTTAAGAACCACTTCTTCAACTCATGTGTTGCAGATCTGATGATTTAGCAGCCGAAATTTAGAAAGGCAAGAGAATATTGAATATGCCATCTTTTTCTTTCATTAGTCAGCATTTACAGAGGAAAGGGGTGGGGGGCAATTTAAACTTACATTTTACCTTAATAAACCAAAACACTATTGGGTAAGTGGTGGAGATTCTACTTTATAAAATGTCCCCTTTATCCAAGCAAAGTTTCTTTCATTATCAGCTTTCATGGATAGTTCTAAACTTAATTTCATTAATTTATTTCATTGAAGACAAGCAGCTGTACAATAGTTGTGCGGCAGGCACAGACTGGAGGGGTCAGCGGAGGTGGGCGTGGAGTCGGGGTCGAGCCCACTCTGCTCACCCACACTGCCCTGGTGTAGGGCTGGGTCTGCTGCGGAAGGGGCGCTTTGTTTGAAACACGGAAAGGCACTTTTTCTGACAAGCTAGGGCCTCCAGGGCTGCACGTGCCCGGGGCCTCCCCCACCTTCTAATTGCACGACGGTGCCTGAAGACGAGCATGGTCAGGTTCTGGGCCAGTGGAAGGTGATCTCAGCTCTGTTGTCAGCTGTCCTGGGCAGTTATCTTAGAGATGGGAACGCTGATTATAGGGGAACCAGATGAGAGTCGGGAAGGGCCAGCACGGGATGCCTTCACTTCTAAAACACACTGAGAGCGTCGTCACCGTCTGGCAGGGGCAGGTGGCTCTCTGCCTGTGGCTGAGAATAGGCAGAAGGAGCTTGCCTGGGCCCCGCTGCAGGGAGATGATCTCTTTCAGTCTCACTTCCCTGTGACTGGTTTTATCACATCTCTGTCTTACTCTTTCCTGAGTCTTTAAAAAGCATCTTGAAGAGCCCCACTAGGACATTCTGCTCCTTTTCCCTGCGATGGGGAGGGCCTGTCCTTTCAACAGCAAAGCTTTTGACTGTGCTTTTAAATGTCACTCATTAGCTATCCATGCCAAAGGGTTGAGGATGAAATGTGCTGATGTCTGCTATTTTCTTTGAATGCATAAAAAAAAAGACAGTTTGAGAGATGAATGGTTGAATAGGTGTGTGATAAAGCAAATAAAGCAAAATGTTAATTTTAAGATTTAGGTGATTGTGGTGGCTTGGAGCTATGCACTCCAGAAAAACTTGTCCTTAAACTTAGTCCATTCCTTTGGGTATGGACACAGGACATCGTAAATAAGAACTCTTCAAGGTGTTCTTTCAGTTAAGGCAGGGATTTTTTACCTTTTTTTGTTCCACGGACCCCTTTGCCAGTCAGGTAAAAACCACAGACCCCTTCTCAGAATATAGTGGCATATAGTTTTATGACACTCAACATTGGAGGTCAGAGAAAATAAAGATAAGTTGATTTTTTTTTCAATTCAAGCTCACGGACACCAGGAAATCTTTTCACAGACTCCTGGTTAAGAATCCCTGAGTTAAGGTGTGGCCCAAATGAATCGGGTTGAGCATTAATCTGGATTACTAGAGTCTTTGCTAAGCAGAGTGAGTAAGACAGTAAAGCCGCAGAGGGAGCAGCCTGGAAGAGAAGGGAGAAGCCAGGAGAGGCCGCTGTGTGCGCTGCCATGGACACTGCCATGAGACAGAAAAGCCAAGGACCAAGGGTTGCTAGCACCCAGCCCCAGAATGCCACAGCCTTCTGGGAGAAAGCAATGCTTTCGTGATACCTTGATTTGGACTTCTCCTAGCCTCAAAACCCTAAGCCAATAAATTCCCATTGTTTAAGTCAACCCATGTTGCATGGTTTTTGCTTTAGTGGCCAGCAAAACTAAAACAGTAATAGTGCTCACTGTACAATTATTTCAACTTTTCTGTATGTTTGATATTTTTCATAATAAGATGTTAGGAAAAAAACTTAATCCATTCAATATTAAAATCATATTTTTATCATTTATATTTATTAAAATATTGGTTTATATTATATTTATGTATATCTATTTAAAACCCCTAGGCATCAGAGATACGTGCATGGGATTGGGGGGAGGCAGTCAGGGAGATCTTCCTGGACAGGGATCTGCTGAGCTCAGTCTGGAAAGACAATGGGATAGAAATGAGTTCAGGGAGTGGGGAGGGAGGGAGTTCCATGAACACACCCTGGATGATGCTTGCTGGAAGTAGGGGCTGGGCTGGAGACTATGCCATCTTGGGGTGCTTCATGGGCCACGCTGACACTCGGGGCTTGATCCTTTTGGGGATTTAGAGTGGATGAAGGGTTTTAAGAAGGGGAATGACATGGTCATGTTTGCTTTTAGAGATAGGTCACTAAAGTGGCTGAACGGAGAAGTTAAGGGGCTCAAGGCTGGAGGTGGGTCAGGAGCCCATGGCAACACTGTGGGCAAGAGACAAGGACCTGAACACAGACAGTGGTAGTAACCCTGAAGATGAGGGAACAGATTCAAGAACTACTTAGGATGTAAAACTGGAGAACTGGAGATGGGAAACTAAGGAAAGGGAGGTGTAAGACAGGTTGCTGAGGGAGGTAGATGATGAGCACAGTTCTGAACATTGGGACTGTAAAGTATTGTGGGACACTCAAGTGCACCCATCCGATTGACAGCCAGAAAAAGAAATAAACTTAGGAAAGAGGTGGGGAGATTGATTTGGAATTCATCAGCTATAGAAATAATGAGATTTGAATCTGTGACTGAGATTAATAATAGAGGGTGTGCAGAGCAATAAAATAAAAAGGATTGAGTTTGCAGTTCCTTGTACATAGGCGGATGGTAAACATTTGTTGAATAAATGAATGAGAGGATAGAATCTTGGAGAACACCAATATTTACGGCATGGGCTGAGGAAGAGGAAGGAGAGGGAGCAGAGGTTGAAGGACATAAATGAGCATTTTGGGGGAGGTTGTAAGGGAGTGAAAAGTTTCAGGTAGGGGGAGTGGTCCTTAGTTACAATGAAAGACAGGTCCAGAAGGGTAAGGACTGAAATCTGTTCTTGAGTTCAACAAGTAGGAGGTCACTGGTGACTGAGGAGTTTCCGCAGATTGGTGAGTGTGGGGATGAGAGAGCATGAAGGTGAGTAGCAAAAGGGAGTGGAGGAGGTGGACACAGTGATTGTTCTTTTGAGAAATGTGATAAAATGGAATGTGGCATTGGAGAGGACCTCAGTATGGATCAAGGGCAGGTTCGCTTAGAGGAGACCGGAAGCCTTTAACTTTACTTTTCATCATTCCCATGCTTTCCCAAAAGATGATATAGAAGATTCTCATGCCCATTTACCATGAAATTCATAATCATGAGTATAGACAGAGGTAAAGGGCAAACTTTCCTTCAGTGACCTGATATTCCCGTAGGAAAAAAGCAAACTATGGTCAAGCAGCATCAGCCCAGTTTTGAATGTGTTATTAAATTAATTCAGACATATATTTAGTGCATCTTTAAAAGTTACTGGGCTAACCTGAGTGGAAGACACCAGTAGAGTGGGAGAAGCTGCCATTATAGAAGCAGGGAAGACTGGTACAATAAGGAGAGGGCAAGAGGCCAAGCTCCAAGGTACAGGTGGATAGATGGACTGGCCTTCAACATGGCGCACACTTCATCCTCTGACACTAGACACAAAGTTAGGATGGATGTGGAAGTAGGGATGTATATAGGGGCTGGGAAGATTGAGGGAGATCAATCTGGATGAAGGAGGAGACATGGTCTTCTGGCGCAAACAAAAAGAGGGGCAGGTGTGGCCAAGAATGCTTCAATCAAGTGGAAAAGGTCTGGCATAGTCGTTAAGAAAGGAGGGGAGCTGATGGAAGACTGGAAAGCATTTTAAAAGTAGGTGTTTGCCTGTATGCCTCACCTCACTTATTGGATTGTAAGCTTCCTGAAGGCAGGGTTGCCCCTCCTTCCCTCCCACGTGCCACTGTCTCTCACCATGTCTAAACAGGACAGGTTTCCATGTTGACTCAGTGGATGAAAAGCCAAAGCCATTTTGAAAGCTCCTGCTCCATGATTTCACTCATTTTGAGAAAGAAAATTAATACTGCTTCACTTTAAAAAAAATCTGGGCAAAATTGTACTGGAGAGTTTATACAAATGTATACAGTTAACCCTTTCCTTCCAAAACATGTAATAGATCTTACTTAAAGATAGAATTCTCAAGAAGAGGTGTGACACTGATTTCCTCAGAAAAAGAATTCTACAGTCAGGAGAACCTACCTAGTCAGTTCACCAATATATGTAAATTATGGCACACTTGTCAAAGTTCTGATATCAAAAGTTCTATTCTCCAATGGCAAGTCAGGATTCTCTTCATAGCTCTTTTCTTATTGGCTGTGAGATGTGGGCGGGGCCACCCATGCCTGCTGTTGCCACTGGCTCCACCCCCATTCCATGCAAATGAAGTCAACGCTCTGGTGAGTCCACGTGATTGGTCACATGGTTGATGACCCCGCCCATTGAGTGATGTCATCACCAACCAAACTCTCTCGAGAGTTTGAGCAGCTGCTGCTGAGGAGCTGGCAGAGTTCGTTGGGCAGGAGGGTGGCAAGGGGCTGGGGGCACCAACAGGTGAGTGCCCCACTCCTACCTGGGAGCCCGCAACCCAGCTTTGGCCAGGGACCCAAGGGGTCTGTGTGGAAGTGCCCAGGTGGCCCAGGGCACACTCCCCTCCCATTGGCTGGCCGTACCGGCATGCAAATGAGGGCGCACGTCACTTCCTGAGGTAAATCGAGCGCCATTTTCTCTTTCTGACTGTGCGGGAGGAGGGGTCGGCGCCGCGGGGATGGGCTCGCGCTGAGGCGGGGGTCCCGCGCGAGGGCTCGGCGGGGCGGGGGCGGGCCGGCGGGGAAGGGCGGGCGCCGGGCGAGGCGGCGTGCGCCGAGAGGCGGCGGCGGGGACGCGGGCGGCGGCGGCTCCTCGGGCGCCGAGCGGTAGGTACGCGGCCGCGGAGCATCTGCGCGGGCCCCGCGCCGCCGGCCTCGCCCGGAAAGTTTGTGCGGGCGTCGCCCGCGCCTCCTCGGCCCCGGCTCGCCCCGCCCGCGGCGGGAAACCAGGAGATGTTCTCCGGCCTCGGGGTTCGCGGCCCGAGCGGCCCCGGGACCCCGCCGCCGTCACGTGACCGTGGCAGCGCCGCCCCCGGCGGGGTCGCGGGGCCGCGCGTTGGCGCCCCCGGGGTTCCCGGGCGCGGGCGGCCTCCCGCAGGACACACCTCCCCGGCCGCGCCAGGTCGGAGCCGTGTCCTGGCTTCCGCAGGCAGCCTCTGGGAGCCCGGCAGTACTCTGCAGCCAGGGAGCGAGGGCCACGCCGAAGCCCGCCTGTCGTCCGCCCGCAGGAGCAAAGTTGCGCGTGAAGCACGGCTGACGGCACACTCCTAGCTCTGCACCATTGAGGTTTCCATGAGAGTTGATAGGCACATGTCGGCCTTCCAGTTTTAGCTTGCCATCTGCCACACCTGGTTGAGCTGAAATGGACTCCCTTACAAAATCTCTACTCACAGTTGGCTTTGGAACGCCAAAAGCAGTAACTGTCAGCTCAGATATTGCACAGTTTGAGAATAAGTAATTAAACATTTACAGTATTTCCTTTCAATTGGAACAGGAGACTTGCCTGGATGCTCTTAAAACTCTTTGGTCACTGGGTAGCCACTAACCCTCGAGACCTTGAGGAATTGACAGACTTTGGAAGGGGGGTCGGGGTGGGGGAGGAAGCTAGCTGGGAAGGAGATAAGTTACAGTGCAAACTGGCAAGTGTTATAACAAATGTTAGTAAAGTGCTGTGGGTATCGGTCAAAATTGAGCAATTAAGATTGTTAGAGGACACACGCACAGGTTTTATCAAATAACGGATTTGGCAAAATCTGGGTAGGAGTTGGTGGTGTGGGGAACATTTGTGGGCGAAGACAACATGTGAAAAGGTAGAGTTGTGAATAGTGCCCGTTCATCTTTGGTTGGAGGTCAGATTTATGGTTAGCTTGTTTAGAGATGTTACTGTGGAGTTGGTCATATTATGAATCTATTTTCATATTTCAGTTAGAGTTGGTACTTCATTCTGAAGACAGCATTGAGCCAGTGGTCTTTAAGCATGGAGCTGCATTTAGAAAGGCAGCTGGTGCTCTTTTGGAGGATGGACAAGAGTGGGGAGGGAGGCAAGAGACTGTCATTACAGTTGTCTAGTTGAGAGATGGTAAGAGTTCCAGGGCTGAATTTAGCTGGTCTGATGGAATTGATGATTTGCTATGGGGAATATGAGTGGACTTATATATCATTGTGGCAAGATTTTTAACTGAAGAGATCCTGGGATGTTTGGTACATCTTTTGAATTTGAACCCAAGTTTGATATAAGCTGTTGGCGAATTTATGATTGCAGTTGCTTTGTAGACTGAAAGGTGGCTCATGGCCACATGGCTGGGAAGAGACCTTCTGATTCTTGCTTTCATGGGTGGCACGAATAATATGCCTTGTGTTCTTTAAGATGCTTAAAATAAAAAAAAAGAGCCTTGTATTCTAGTAGTTGGGACATTTCATTTAGATTTTGGGGGTTAGATCATTATCTAAGTACTTTATGTGTGTTAACTCATTCATCCTCACAACTGCCTTATGAGCTAGTTCCTACTCTTTCTGTCACAGATGAGGAAACAGGCCCAGAGAGTTTAAGTAATTTGCTCAAGATTACACAGCCAATAAATGGTGCAGCCGACTTGAACCCCGGGCAGTACAGGTCTAGAATCCTTACTGGTAATCATTGTGCTATGTTGCCTCCCAAGTGGAGTCCGTTTAGAATTTAGCTTTCACAGGAACTGTGCTTTTATTACATGAGTGACTTTTATTTTTTGGAGGGTATTTTTTCCATAATGGAATATTTTCCATCATGATACTAAAAAATAAATAGAAACCCTTGAAGTATACCCCTTTGGGAAATTTCTTGGGTACAGTAGTGAAATTTTATGGTAGTCCCATGTCTACCACATACTTGAGGATTAAAAGTATTTTACTGTGAACTGAGATTGGCTGCACTAGCTTGCTGTTCCCTAATGGTGAAAATACACATTTTGCTGAGTACTAAGAATCCTCCCTGAGGAGGAGCTATAAATATGAAAACATTGAATCCTTTGTAGTTAATTAATTTACTGGGCATTTTGTATCACTGTGTAATATTGTATCTTACAAATGGATAAATTTGGTAAAAGTGTCTGATTCTCTTTCCCAAAGTGATTGGCAACAGTAGACCAGGGATCTTGGGAGAATTGTTTTAAGGTTATGGAACTTCTTTAATTTACCTATGTTTTATTTTTTGTTATCCTCATTTGGTTTTCCTAAAGCAGTTAGCAAACTGCTAAAAACAACCATTCTGCTTGCTTGTTTTGGGGAGTGGGGGCCACAATAATTTTGAGTGATGGCCTACAATAATAGGGCCACTTACGTTTGAGAATAAAAAGTTCCAGTTCTCTGAATTCAGGAAAGACTGACAGTTCCTTGACCCTAGTCTCAAGCCTTGAACAAGTAACTAAAGAATGTTTAAAACTTGCCCAATTACTGACAATCTCATTTTTGTACTCCCTTTTGGGAGTCAGCCAGTCAGAGCAGGTTCCAGTATCCAAGCTTATGAAAATCAGCCAATCCCAAATACTCCCGCTTCTGAAAGTCCACCAATACCAGCACTTTGTGCCTCTCAAAACCCTGTAATATCAGCTCTTGCTAAGAATGGCAGAACTGTTCTTTGTAAGCAGTAAATTTAGCTTCCTTGTTTGAGATACCCATGGATGATGGTCTTTCCCTTGAACAAAGCTATTTAACAGCTAGCTTTGGAGAATGAAGAACCTCAAAGATTAGAGAAGATAGTGCAACTTTAAGGAAATGAAAGCAAATCTGATAAAGTGAGTAGACAGCATTTGAGCCTTTCTTTGGCCGAAGAGCCAATCTGGATTTGAAAGTGACCTTGTGTTTACTTTTTAAAAAGGCCATCATTAGGTCCTTGTCAGTTCCTCTGTTAGATTGCAGTTTTGAAGGCTAGAACCTTTGAAACATTTTAATTTTAAAATTTTATTTTTTATTTTATGATTTTTAAAAAGTCTCTACAATGCTAAGGGTCCTTGTATCTCCTTTTGCTGAGCCTAAGGTAGACTTTTTCACATAGATAAACCAGTGGTAACAACTTGTGTCTGAAAGGAAACTTACCCACTGTAGATCAACTTCTCAATAGATCATCTTCCCAAAAACTTCATTTCCTTGTTACCCAACAAATTCCTCCCTCTGTGGGTTAACTCTCTCTAACCCCCCTTTCCAGTTTGACTACAGTCTACCTTTTTGTTTTTTTCCCCATTATTTTCTTATCTAGGCTACTTATCTTTTGTCAGACATATTCAGCCTTCTCTTTGTTTACCTAAATCATTTTATGATGCTAATCTGTTCACCTGGAATGTCTTGGGTTTCATTCTCTAACTCTCTATAGCCTTCCCCTATTCTCAACCTCCTTAGCACTTTCTGCATGTCTAACCTTGTTTTATTTTATATCATTTGTGCATTTAATGAACATTTATTATGTACTATCTTCTGTGAAAGGTCTTAAAGATAAAAAGATCATATGATTCCTGCCCTGAAGGAGGTCAGTCTAGTAGGGAAATAGACATATAAATAGATGTAGTGTAATGGGATGAGTGCAGTGAAAGATGGGATAAACTGGTTACTATGGAAGCCTTGGAGGGGCACCAAGCCTACCTTTTTGGGAGGAATAATGAGAAGTGAGGAAAGGGAGTACAAGGGAGGGGTGTGGAAGTGGCATTGGTGACTCATAGGAATTGGTATTTAAACCTTGGAAAATATTGCCAAATTCTCTCCAAACATTTTTCTATTTACCTTCACTACCACTGGTTGTTACTAATCTTTAAAAGTTTTGTCGTTTTGATAGTAAAAAAGTAGCATTTATTATTTTACCTGGTTTCTTTAATTATTATTATTATTTTTTTAAAGATTTATTTTATTTCTCCCCACCCCCTTGCTGTGTCTGTCTGTCTTCCTTGTGTCTTTAGGAGGCACCAGGAGCCACCTCTGATGTGGGAGGGAGGCACTTAATTGCTTGAGCCACCTCTGTTCCCTGCTTTGTTATGTCTCATGTTTTTCCTTCCTGCATCTCTTGTTGCGTCAGTTCGCCATCTTCTTTAGGAGGCACTGGGAACCTCTGCTCCTTGCTTTGTTGTGTCTCTCATTATGTTTTTCTTATTGTGTCTCTTTTGTCAGCTCGCCACGCCTGCCCATCACTCCAGCTTGTTGTCCTCTTTAGGAGGTACCAGGATCTGAACCAGCGAACTCCCATGTTGTAGGTGGGAGTCCAGTTGCCTGAGTCACATTTGTTTCCCTCTTCAATTATTAATGAAGTTATTTGGCTATTTGAATTTGACTAACAGGTGTTTGGTTTTTTTTTTTTTTTTTTTAGCTTTTTAAAAAAAATTGGAAACAGTTGCAGACTTACAGAAAAGTTGCAAGTAACAGTGTAAAGAGCATTTTTATTCTTCAGTCAAAATTCAGTCATTTGGGAGTAAGTTGCCAAAGTGCCACAGTACCCCCAATAGTGTATATTTCCTACAAACAAGAACATTCTCCTATATATCCACAGTACACCCATCAAAATCAGGAAATTAACACTAATGCATTATTATTATCTAATCCTCGGACCCAGTTGAAGTTTTGCTGTTTGTTCCAATAATGCCATTTATAGTAAAAGGATCTAGTTTAGAATTGCACATTGCATTTAGTTGTGCTTAGCTTCCTTAATTCTTGAACAGTTCCTTAGTTTTTTCTTCCATGATCTTTATTTTAAGGGTGTTATTCTTTAATTTGTATTAAATTTAGAGTTGTGCAACCATTGCCACAATCTAGCATTAGAACATTTCCAATACCCCTCAGAAAATCTGCCCATTTGAAGTCACTTCCTGTTCCTAGCCCTAGACCAAGGCAACTGCTTGTCTACTTTCTGTCTCCATAGATTGGACTTTTCTGGACATTTTATATAGAATGGGATTGGGTAATATGAAGAAGTATTTTGCACCTGGCTTCTCTCTCTTAGCATAATGTTTTTGAGGTTCATTCATGTTGTAGCATGCATCAGTACTTAGTTCCTTTTTACTGCCAAGTAGTATTCCATTGTATGGATATACCACATTTTGTTTAATCATTCACCAGTTGATGGACATTTGTGTCCATGTTTCCACATTTTGGCTATTAGGAATGATGATACCTTTATGATCTTTACACCTTTAATTGTTACAGGTTAGGTATTTGGTACAGTGGATCTCAGTTTGGGGTTTTCTTCCAGATTTCTGCCAAGTTACTCTTTTTTGCCTTGGTTATTAATAAGCATTTTGTGGGGATGTATTAAACTTCCAATTTATTTATATCACTATAGAGTTAATATTCTAGTTTAGTGGGTTATATTCTAGTAGCTATTGCTGCATTCTTAACTATCCCAAAACTTAGTGGAGTAAAACAAACATTTTATCAAATAAGCTCATGAATTCTGTTGGTCAGGAATTCAGACAGGGAGCAGTGGGGATGGC
Source organism: Chaetophractus vellerosus (assembly GCA_004027955.1). NCBI lineage: Eukaryota > Metazoa > Chordata > Mammalia > Cingulata > Chlamyphoridae > Chaetophractus > Chaetophractus vellerosus. Next base: position 11,756 of record PVKH010034000.1, read on the forward strand.
TTGTTTCTGTTCCACAGTGTCTGGAGTGGCCTGATAGCTAGGGGCTGGAATCCTCCAAGGCATCTTGGATGTGGAACACCTACATGTGGTCTCTCCATGTGGGCTGCTTGGGCTTCCTCACAGCATGGTGTGTGGATTGCAAATGTGATTGTCCCCAGACAGAAGACAGAAGTCT
>PVKH010034001.1:0-11929 GCA_004027955.1 Chaetophractus vellerosus
ATATCTGTCATTGCAATGTCACTCAGGATAATTCCCAAGTCCCAAAAAAGCCCCTGTATTACAACTGCTTTTCCCTCTCCCTGCCTCCAAAGCATCCAGTGGCCACTGGCTCCACATAATTTTGTAATTTCTTCCATTGCTTGAATCACAGTAAGTCTATAACAAAATACCAGTAAGTCCACTCTAGTCCATAGCTCTTCCCCCAATCCTGAGGAGTCTGGGATGGTGATGTCCCCTCTACCTCCAAGTGAGAGGGGGCTTATATCCCATGGATAAGATGGATGAGATTATCCTGCCTGCAGTTGCAGACTCTCTCCATTCCCAGGGATAGCCGTGGTCCATCATCATCTCTCTACCAGATGTCCTGGGTGAGTCCATTGAGTTGTGGAGTAGGAGTTGCAGCTCCACTGAGCTTTTGGACAGCTGGCACATGGATAGCCCATAGACTCCGCTCTCTGGAAGTACACCTAAAACTCTGGCATCACATTTAGGTTTGAATAGAAGAGACAGATGGACCATGTGCAGGGAAGACATATTTCGGTCAGACTCTGTCACTCTCAGGAGCAAGGGTTCCAAATTAGGGCCCACTGATAAGGCACCAAACTCTGGGGCTGTCTACCCTGATGTAGGACCTGGATGTCTCCAGAGCCCTCAGGAGCCCCTCTGTTTGGGGTGATATCCCTATTGGAAGCCTATGAGGTCGTACTGGGATGTGCATAAGCATTACCTCTGGGATGACCTCCCGACTCACTTTGAAGTCCCTTAGCCCTATGAACTCATTTGTCTTCACCATTTCCCCCTTTTATTCCAAGTCTTTTTCCAGTCGTATTGGCACTTGTTAGTAATCCCTCGTTGCCAGGGAGGCTCATCACCATGAGTCATGTCCCACACTGGGAGGAAGGTAATGCATTCATATGCTGAGTTTGGCTTAGAGAGAGGCCACATTTGAGCAACAAAGAGGCTCCCAAGAGGCAACTCTTAGGCACCCCATAACACTAGGCGGTTTCAATTTCAAGAGCAAAGACTCAAAGCTAGTCATCAATAACAAGGGCCCATCAATGGATCCTCCTTTGCCAGACACTGCCCTTGCACTTGGGGGACTGTTGCTACTCTCCTGGAGAATATGGCAGAGCTCTCCAGGATGGGAATTCAATATTCTCTCATTTATTGAGTAATACTCCACCCCGTGACTGTGCCCCATGAGCATTTGAACAATTTTATATACCTTTTATGTATGTTCAGGTGGACTTCCTCCCATGCACCCCCAACCCTGACACCCCCCATCACAGCAGTTCTTAACCATTTTTGTCCCACAGACCCCTTTGCCAGTCAGGTAAAAACCACGGACCTCTTCTCAGATGAAGCAGCAGATAGTTTTATGACACTCAAGATCGGCATGTCTTCAAATTAAATTTTAGGATCATTCAAAATTACATTTTACAACTTTCCCATAGTTTCAATACCTGATAACACGGTTCTACATCTGTTCAAACGGTCATTTTCAGCAAACATTTAGAAATTCGAGTCTTCCCATGGCATCATAAAACCATCTCCGCCATTCTTACCATCCTTTTTGTAGGCTGTTATCTACTGCACTCAGAACATGCTACATCAAAATAAAAGTCATACTAAGTCCACACTATACTGTATATTATTTAATAAATATATCACACCTACACCAACACATCCCCACAAGAATAACATTTTTTTTTTATTTCAATTCAAGCTCATAGACCCCCTGAAATCTTTCGCAGACACTTGGGGGTCCATGGACCCCTGGTTAAGAACCCTTGCTGTGCCAAAATTAAGGGAGAATCCTGACTCCAGGCAAAAGAAGGGATGGGAAAGGTCAGATGAGGTAAAATGAAGAAACTATGAAAGGATGGAGTTCATCTCCTCCTCCTCTACTCTATTAAAAATTTTTCAAATAATTCTGACCCAGGGAAAGATTTAATTATATTTAAATATAATCGGCCTCTGTTTTGGAAGCAACATGCCTGTGATAGAGTGAAAACAAAACTTTATGGTCGTTTAACTGATGAGGATCGGTCTCCTTTCTCAAAAATTGGGGGTTGGATTAAATAGCTTTCAGGTCTTAATTTACTGTGACGTTACTTTTGCATCTGGAACTATTTCTGACGGTTCATTGTATGCTAGAGGAAAATATAAATTTGTAGCTCTTCTGGCCAATATTAGGAAAGCCTTGGGGCCAGCAGTTCATGCATAGTGAAGAGGCAGATGTTACATTTACAATGTAAGAGAAATTCATGTAAAAAGGAAAACCTTTCTGATTTTTTAATTCTTACATATGACCTCAGGGATAAACTTAATCTTACCAGTAACTAAGTTATTTGATTAAATATTACTACATGAATGAGAAGGGAAACACATATTCTGATTTGTGAAAGCAAAATAAGTAAAAGTAAAAGAAGTTTTAATGTCACAGATTTGAGAATATTTGAAAAATTATCATACCTTTAATAGATATCTCCAGAAGGTTTTTGTTTCCCAGGGCCACAGACCACACCTGCATTTATGGGTTTGTTTATCTGAGGTACTTTGGGGTACTGCAGAGATAAAATTGATATTTGTATTTTTGGGAAATTCTTGCTTAATAAGTAGTTAATCCTTTTTATGCTTCAGATTCTGAGATTTATCATTTCTCATGTCCTCTTTAAAATGTGATTGTCTTTGCTTCAAAGAAATACTTGTATGATCTTGATGATTTCTTGTTGGGTTTTGATATGCTATACAAATTTATGCCACTTATACTTAGGATTAGAACAATGCCTGCCAAATTCCCAGGGCATCTTTTGATACAGATGTTTAGGCAAGATGCACAGAATAACATGCAACATCTTGTTCATAATTTGGAGTGGCTTTCCACTTATAAAGAGAATGTCTTTTTAACTGGTTACTGAGAAAATTATAAATTTGTTTTAATGAAAAAAATGGCCTGTTTTGTCTTACAGATATGATGATATGTTAGTGGTACCTATTATTGAGAATACACCTGAGGAGAAAGACCTCAAAGAACGAATGGCTCGTGCAATGACTGAGTACCCAGACTCCTGCGCAGTGCTAGTCAGACGTCATGGAGTCTACGTATGGGGAGAAACGTGGGAGAAGGCTAAAACCATGTAAGTGTAAATCGAGGAACATTTGGGACAAGTCACTACACTCTAAAAGTTAAAGAGAATGAAATATGTTTTATGATATTTTTATTATGATGATTTTTTATTATTGGTCAAACTTTTAATTTTAAATAGTTTATCATTATTATTTCTATATATTTGATTTTTACTATGTATTCATCCATTCAGTAATGTTTATTGAATGAGCTGTTATTTGGCAAGGCCTTATGCACTTTGATACAAAGAGGAAGGAGACATAGATCCTATTCTCTGAGTTTAAGGCTGGTAGGGAGAATAAAGCTAACCCAAGATATGTAATGATTTGCTACATGTATTTTGGAAAGTCCCACATAGTGAAAAACTTTAATTTATGTAAGTAGTATATTTTAAACTCTTTTATTTCCTGAGCAGTATAAAATATGGTTGCATGATTCAATATGACTCATTTATGTTTTAATGTTGGGGACAAAATAAGAAACATTTGGCCTAGAATTCAGAAAAAAATATACTGAGAACCCAACTGGTTTAACTTGATAAAGAGAAATGGGATGATTTGGGATTGGAGAACTCTTTTTCATTAAACACCTTCAGTTCTTTTGCTTTTTCTTTTATAGGTGTGAGTGTTATGACTATTTGTTTGACATTGCCATATCAATGAAGAAAGTAGGACTAGATCCTACACAGCTTCCAGTTGGAGAGAATGGAATTGTATAAACCAGTAGGAAGTTTAAACAGAGAAAGCTAATCTTAACTATCACTAAAATGAAATGATTATTTTTTAAATGAATTGAAAATTTCCATGAAGTATTAATTTGTCACCAAATACCACAGATGCTTCTCCTGAATCTCTTCTGCTTTTCATGGTATTTGCTTATGTTTTTGTAATGAGAGTGCAGTGGAATAAAAATTTTATAATCAAGGTTTTATGTTTATTTTTAAATCCTTAATAGCAAAATATTTGCCTTTAAATTCATTCCTTTTTATAAACACTCTCAGAGAATTCTTAATCTTGAAAGTTGCTGATGATAGTAGAATACATTGGTAAATTTACACTTAATTATGAAATGAGTATATTCTTGTTTTACTATAAGTGTCAAAATTTATATGAAAAGTTAAGGCCAAACAGATCCCTCAGTGTTAATGTCAAAACTATTTTAAAGATTTCACCTATATGCTTTAGTGCTTCCCTATAAGGTAACTTAGGACACCCATTGTGTATTGGGATCCATTGTGAAACCCAGGTGATTTTAACTCAAATTCTACTAGCCAAACCAACCTAAGACATACCATTGATATAAACAGAAAGTACTTTTTCTAATGTAGCCCAAAGTAACATCAACTTGATCATAGAAGTTTTATGTAGTTTTTGCTTTTTTTTTAATTAGGGGAGAAAGTCAATAATAGTTGCACCACCTCCAAAATCTTAATCTCATATACCCACCTCTCAGACTATTGTCTTCTACCCTTTGAGCTCATTTACCCTAACTCCAGCATTTCTCTAACCTTATCCAGACTTCCAGTCCCTTGACTTTTCATTAACCATTATCCCCTCATGTCCTTCTTCCCTTCCTTAAGAAATGTAGATTGCCTTGTCCAGAATTTGAACCATTCATTACATTGCAAACATCCTAACCCTCTTTTTTATCTTGCTCCTTCTGTCACACTCACCTGGCAAAGACCTCAACCATTGTTAAACCCACCTTTTCTCTTACTTGGCACCTATACCCAAGCAGCAAGGACTGATGGAGAAAAATTATACAGCCATGTTGACCTCCCTTCATATTTATGACCACAAGTCTCAGGTGGGCACTCAATACTTCCAGAATACCACAATTCCCTAGTAGTTTATTTTCCCAACCTCATGACTTCATCTCCTCACCCTTTTCTTTTATCAAATCTCCAAATTCCTTTCCCTTCCAACTTTCAGCTGATACCTCATCTCATACTTGAAGAGATAAAATAGATGCATTCCAAAGAGAACTACCTAATTTTCCCACTTCACATTACTCCAACCTTCCTGCCTACAGCCTTCTTTGCCTCTTTCCTTCTACAAGGTTGGTTCTAAGGCCAGTTCTTCTGCTTATGCCTTGGATCCAATGTCCTTTTCCTTTCTCAAGGGGTTTATTTCTGCAAGTATCTTCACATTTAACCCATTTCTCTCCTGTATTGTCAATTTTTTACCCTCTTGACTGAATCTTTTCCATCACTATAAAAACTTGTTTTAATATCGTCCATCTTAATACACACATATGTGCACAAACCTTGCCTTCAATTTTCCACTAACCCCAGCACCTTCAGAATAAAACTTTATAAAAGAGTTTTCCTCTTGTCTGTTCTCCCACTTGCTCCTTCTCCAACTTCAGTCAGGCTTTGTCCTCATCACTGCACTGAAACAGCTCTTACCAAGATTAGCACCCCACCCCTGTACATTCTCAATTTATTTGAATGTTTCCTTTGAGTTCTTGCTCTAAATGAAACTGTCTTCCCTGAAGGCACAGTTTCCTCTGAAGTTTTCAAATGGTGGTTGTTTTCACTTCCTCTTTTACCACCTGGCCTGGGGGTGTGGTGAGTGAATTCCTTGAGCACTAAATGCCTTTCCCCATCCCTTGTTCCATCTTAGTTGGCAAACCTTCAGCCATAGTTAATTCCACCTCTCTTCTGTCTCCATACCTGTACCTATGCTCCTGAGTATGACTGGAGAAAAACACAGCCATGTTAACTTCAAGTGGACTTTAATGCTGCAGTTTTACTGTATTGCACTTATCCATTCATTCTCCAACTCTCCTGGACAACTATTTCTCTGTTCTCAAGCTAACAACATTTCCCTGCATACTTAACTCTTGGCTGATGGCCTTGATTGGTATCTCACAGAGAAAATAGAAGCCATGAACAGAGGACTTCTCTAGGTTTCCTGTATTTCCCTACCTTCCTGCATGTGCTCTGCCTTTGCTCTTGTTGCCACAGATGAACTATCTGCACTTCTCACTAAGGCCAGCCTCTTCATTTATACACTAGATACCCCCCTCTCCTACTCAAGGCCATGATTCCAGCAATCCCACCCGCCACCTTAGCAATTTTGTTCTCTACTAGAGCTTTCTCCAGCATTTATAAACATGCTGTTCATCTCTCATCTTTAAAAAACAAATCTCAAATCCACTTTTCCTCCATATACTGCCCTGTTTTTCTGCTTTTGACTTCAAAGCTTCTTAAAAGTGTTGGTATATAGAAAGAAAAGAAAAAAGCTGTTGGTATATTCTCTCTGTCCAGTTCCTCTTCTCCCGTTCCATTGAACCCTTTCCATTCAGGCTTTTGTCCCTACCATTCTACTGAAAATTGTGGTTATCATGTTCTCCAAAGGTGACCACACTGCTAAATCCAGTAGTCAGTTCTCAGTCTTCACCTAACTAAGCCTATCAGCTATTTGACATGGTTGATTCAAGCCTCTTCCATGAAACACTTTGTCTTCCAGGTCATACACTGGTTTTCCACATACCCAACCACTTCTTTGGTCTCTTACTGGTTTTTCTTCAGCTTGCAAAGTCTGGAGCACCTCATTGGTAATCCTTGGACAACTTCTTTTCTCTGTCCTCACTCCCTTTAAGCTCTCATCCAGTTTTGTGGTTTTAATTACTCTGGAAATTGATAAATTTAAATGTAAATAAACCTCACATATTTTTCCTGATCTCCAAATTCATATATCTGTTAGATATCTCCATGTAATTGTCTATTAGACATCTCAAACTTAATATACCCAGAACAGAATTCCAAATCTATGCTTCTACAACCACCACCACCACCACCCCAAGCCTTCCTGAAGACTTCCCTGATTCAGTTAATGGTAACTCCATCCTTCCAGTCAGTAATAATCTTGCTGCCATACTTGATGGCATATGCTACATCCAGTTAATCAGCAAATCCTAGCACCTTTACCAGCAAAATATAACCAGCGTCTCTAAACTTATCACCTCCATTTCTCACCTAAATTATTGTAATTGCCTCCTAATCAAATTCTCTGCTTCAGCCCTTGCCTCCCGCCCCAACCCCTACTCTAGCACAATAGCCTGCGTGATCCTGTTAACATGGAAGCCAACAATGTCGTTCCTCTGCTCAAAACCCTAGCTTCCCATCTCACTATGAAAGCTCTACACAGTGGGAGACTGTGCCCATTGCCTTTCTAAGCCTATTCATTTATCTTCCTCCTCACTTACTCTGCTCCCACCCCTCTGGTATCCTCTTGAGTCTTAAAATACACCAGGCACTTTTGAACGTGTTCTTCCCTCTTTAAATGCTATTCCTCCAGACATCGGCAAGGCTTGCCCCTGGTCCTCCTTCAGGTCTCACATGTCACCTCTGGTCTTCCCTGAGCATCCTACTGAAAATTGCAATCCTGGGGAGTGGATGTGGCTCAAGTGGTGAGTGCCTGCTTCTCACATGGGAGGTCCCGGGTTCGGTTCCCGATGCTTCCTAAAAATAAACAAGCAACTCAGGTGAGCCAGTGTGGCTCAGTGGTTGAGCACTGGCTTCTCACATACAAGGTCCCAGGTTCAATCCCCGGCCCTGGTACCCATCCCCCTCCCCCCCAAAAAAAAAGATCGCAATCCCTTTAGCCACACTCTCTCCTTTCTTGCTTTAGTTTTCTGTATAGTACTTATAACCAAATAACATTTATAAAGTACTTATAACCAACTAATTTGCAGCAAATTTGGGGAACCACTAGATTGAATCCTCAATTTAATTTTTTCTGTGTATTTTTAGTTTCTCCTGCTTAGTTCTGGGTAGTCATATACAGTTAGGGTGTGTATGTGTGTCATTTTAGCCTTTTTGGTAGGGTATAGTTTTTCATTCTTTGCAATATGATTAGCCACACATTAAATTTCTATCCCTTAGCATTTATCTTCATTATCAATATTAATAATTATCCCCCCAACAATGGATACACCTGTGAGCAAATTATCCTTCCAAAAATAAGACATTTACAAGCACAATAGTTCCCTTATGACCTAAGGGGGGGAAAAAACACTATTATTTTTATCTCACTAGAATGTAAATCCCATGAGGGTAGGGATTTTTGTGTTTTGTGCACTCATGTATCCCTGGTCTCTTGATTTGTATCTGGTATAAAGTTGATATTCAATAAGTATTTATAAAATGAAAGACCACCTTTTTGCCAAAATGACTTCTCAGCAGAGTTACTAGTAATCGATTACTTCCTCCTTGAAACAGTTCTGAGACTTCCATGACACCAAACTTACGAGATTTTCTGCTTAGCTCATTGGTCTCTCCTGTGGTTTGTTGAGTTCATTTATTTGCTCTAGATGCTTTGTTGTGGATTTTCAGGATTTTCTGTATATAGGATCATATCATCTGCAAGTTTTACTTCTTTTCCGATTTGGATGCCTTTTATTTCTTTATCTTGTCTAATTGCTCTGGCAAGAACATCCAGTACAGTGTTAAATAGCAGTAGTGACAGTGGGTATCCTTGTCTTGCTCCTGATCTTAGAGGGAAAGCTTTCAGTCTTTCACCATTCAATAGGATGTTAGCTGGGGGCTTTTCATATATCGTGTTGAGGAAGTTTCCTTCTACTCCTAGTGTTCTAGTGTTTTATAAAGAAAGGGTACTGTGTTTTGTCAAATGCCTCTTCTGCATCTCTTGAGATGATCGTGTATTTTTTTTTCTTCATTCTGTTAATGTGATGTATTACATTAATTGATTTTCTTATGTTGAGCCAGCCTTGCATACCAAGGATAAATCCCACTGGATCACGGTGTGCAATTCTTTAAATATGTTGTTGGATTCAGTTTGCTACTATTTTGTTGAGGATTTTTGCATCTATATTTATAAGAGATATTGGTCTGTAGTTTTCTTTTCTTGTGGTATCTTTATCCGCCTTTAGTATGAGGGTGATGTTGGTCTTGTAGAATGGGTTGGGGAGTATTTCCTCCCCTTCACTTTTTGGGAAGAGTTTGAGCAGAATTGGAGTTAAGTCTTCTTGGAATGTTTGGTAGAATCCCCCTGTGAAATCATCTGGTTGTGGGCTTTTCTATTTTGGGGGGTTTTGATTACTGATTCAATCTCTTTACTAGTAATTGGTTTGCTGAGATCTTCTTCTTGAGTCAATGTAGATAGTTTGTGTGTTTCTAAGAATTTGTCTATTTCATCTGGGTTATCTAATTTATTGGCATGCAGTTGTTCATAGTATCTACTTATAGTCCTTTTTATTTCAGTAAAGTCAGTAGTAACGTCCCCTTTTTATTTCTGATTTTGGTTATTTGTATCTTCTCTCTCTTTTTTTTTTTTTTCTGGTCAGTCTAGATAAAGGTTTGTCAATTTTGTCGATCTTTTCGAAGAACCAACATTTGGTTTTGTTGATTCTATTTTTGTTGTTGTTGTTGTTGTTGCTTCCTATTTCATTTATCTCAGCTCTAATCATTGTTATTTCTTTCCTTATGCTTGCTCTGTGCTTAGTTTGCTCTTCTTTTTCTAGTTCTTCCAGTTTTGAGGTTAGGTTTCTGATTTGAAATATTTCTTCTTTTTTAACACAAGCTTTTAGAGCTATAAATTTCCTTCTCAGTATTGTCTTTGCTGCATCCCATAACTTTTGGCATGTGTATTTTCATTTTCATTTGCCTCAAGATATTTCCTAATTTCTCATCTGATTTCCACTTTAACGCATTGGTTGTTTAAGAATATGTTGTATAATTTCCACATATTTGTGAATTTTCCCTTTCTTCCTCTGTTACTGATTTTTAGCTGCATTCTGTTGTGGTGGGAGAATGTACATTGTATGATTTCAATATATATTTTAATATATATAAATTATACATAATATATAAATTATATATTTAATATGTAAATTAAAAATATATTGAAATCATACAATGTATATCCATACACTTGTTTTGTGACCCAACATATGGTCTATCCTGGAGAATGACCCAGTCACACTCAGAAGAATGTATATTCTGCTTTTGTTGGGTGTAGTGTCCTATATATGTCTGTTAGGTCTAGTGTATCACTCAAGTCCTGTACTTCCTTATTGATCTTCTGACTAGATGTTCTATCCATTATTGAGAGAGGCATGTTAAAGTCTCCCACTATTAATATAGAACTGTCAGTTTCTACCTTCAAATCTGTTAGTATTTGCTTCATATATTTTGGGGCTCAGCTGTTGGTGCATGTTTATTTATTATTGTTACATCTTCCTGTTGAATTGTTCCCTTTATCAGTATGTAATGACTCGCTTTGTCCCTCATAACTATTTTTGATTTAAAGGTTTTTTTACCCAATATTAGTATAGCCACCCCAGCTCTATTTTGGTTACTACTTGCATGGTATATTTTTCTCCATCCTTTCATCATCAGCCTTCGTGTATCTTTGACTTTAAGATGAGTCTCTTGAAGACAGCATTTGGTTGGGTCATGCTTTTTTATCCATTCTGCCAACCTCTGCCTTTTGACTAGAGAGTTTAATCCATTTACATTTAAAGTTCCTACTGATAATACGGATCTTTCTTCTGCCATTTTGCTATTATTCCTTTGCAAATCTTATACTGTTTTCATCCCTCACTTCTGTCAAAGCCGACTTTTATATATTTTTTTGCTTCTTGTGTTGTATTATATTGAGTACCTTCTCATTTCTGGCGGGATATATTTTTCATCTGCTTTCCTTGTGGTTACCATAGGGTTAAAATTTAACATCCTAAATATATAGCAATTATATTTGGTTTGATATCAGCCTAACTTCTATAGCATGCACATATATTTTTCCTATATCCCTCTCTCCCACTACCATTTGTTTGTACTTGCTACCACTTATATCTTTATATACTATATGTCCAAAAACCTAGATTAATCATAACTTTTTCTGCATTTGCATTTTAGGAATTGTAGGTAGTAAGAAATGGAGTTACATACCAGTCAATGCAACACAATAATACTAGCATTTATAATTACCCAAATGGTTACCTTTACTGTGTGTCTTTCTTTATGCTGCTTTGAACCACTGTCTAGTGTCCTTTCGTGGCAGTCTAAAGAATTCCCTTTAACATAGCTGGTAGGACAGGCCTAGTGGCGATATATTCCCTCAGCTTTTGTTTATCTGAGAATGTCTTCATTTCATTTTTGAAAGAGAGTCTGGATATAAAACTCTTGGCTGGCACTTGTTTTGCTTCAGTACTTTAAGTATTTCAACCCACTGCCTTCTTGACTCCGTGGTTTCAGATGAGAAATTGGCACTCAGTCTTACTGGAACTCCCTTGTATGTAACACATTACTTTTCTCTTGCAGCTTTCAGAACTCTTGTCTTTTGCATTTGATAATGTAGTCAATATATAATGGGGTATATTTTTCTTTATAGTTATCCTGTTTGATTTTCTCTGAGCTTCTAGGGTGTTACTAAGGTTTGGAAGTTCTATGTCATTATTTCATTGACTATTCCTTCTTTCTTCTCCTTCTAGAACTCCCATAATGCATATATTGGTGCACTTGATGGTGTCCCATAGCTGGCTTAGGCTATTTTCACTTTTAATATTTCTTTTTTCTTTCTGCTCCTCAGCCTGACTGATTTCAACTGTCTTGTCTTCAAGTTCACAGATTCTTTCTTCTGCCAGCTCCTTTCTGCTCTTGAAACCCTCCTGGGCATTTTTCATTTCCATTATTGTTGTCTTCATCTCCAGTACTTCTGTTTGGTTCTTTTTTAAAATTTCTACCTCCTTACTTAGACTCTCATTGTTTAATCATTGTTTTCCTGATTTCCTGTAGATCTTTCTTTGTACTTTCCTTCATCTCTTTAAACA
>PVKH010034002.1:0-11930 GCA_004027955.1 Chaetophractus vellerosus
TCAATGCATTATTCTTGAAAAGCATGTCTTCATATGATTCCAACAACTATTGAAATACAAACAAGACCCAAATGTTCACATCAACCCCCATCCTGAGTTGTAGAACTATTTGCCTATTACACAATTACATATGACCATTGCTAGTTCATATTTATCTGAAAACTAAAATCATCTCTTAATCTTCTTCCTTCTCTCGCTGCTTTACCTCAATTAACATCAATATTAACGTATATCAAAATACTCAATATAAAACATTCCACCCTCCCTTGATAAACTTTTTCTTACTTTTATGCATTCAATAAATAACTCAACAAATAGTTACTGAGAACCTATTATATGCCAGTACTATGGTAAGAATACAAAGAATACAAAAGAGAACAAAATAGCAATCCTCCTGCCTTCATGGAGTTTACTATCTACTAGGACTGACAATTAAATAAGAACATTTATGCCATGATAATGCAGAATAGGGGCAAAGGGGCATATAGCTAAGACCCCAATCTAAGGAAAGTAGAGGAAAGGAGATTGGCCTTTATTCTAAAAGCTTAAGAAAACATCAAAAGGTTTAAAACAGGGCAGCACGGAATAAATCAGGTTTACAATTTATTGAGGCTGAGTCACAAAATCTCACCAGTTCTCCTTTCTATATTTCTAAAATTCTTAAAAACACTCCCCTCTGCTGACCATCCCTCTGCCTTTTCCTTAGCAGGGTCACAATCTCTCTGGCCCTCTCCTTCCCTCCACTATACTCTCCACTCTGCTGCCAAAACCAACTTTTAAAAAATTATTTTTTACCAACCTGGGCTTGTGCTGAAACCTAATCATTCACCTGCTTTATTTAGCCAGCCTATTCCAAATCAGGGTGTGGACCCTTGTGCTTTTGACAAAGCAGGGCTACAGGTCAGAGATCAGAGGGAAGCACGGAAGTAGTCTAAAATGATTCATTTAGTGGAAAAAAAAGTGGCACACGACCAAGAAACAGGATCAAAAACACAATGGCCAAGATTGGCCAGGAAGAGAGGCTGGATGAGGTGGTAAAGCTCCTTTACTACTTGAAGCTCATAGAAATTTTAGAATCTTAATAAGCAAGGAGGTAACCAATTTGGTGAAAGGCCCCCATGCAGTAGTAAGAAGGTGTCAAATCTTCAGATGTGGTCCAGTTCTGCTCTAATTTCTCCAGCTTAGACGTGCTCAGGACAAGAACATTATCATGGGCACCTAGAGCTATCTGAGGGCTACAGAGGTCAAGCTACAAGAGAAGGCAATACTCCCACAGCCAAGCTGTTCTAAGCCAGTGGGCCAAGAGAAAAGTTACCGTGGAGTATTTGGGACCAGAGACAAGACTCAAGAACTGGGACTACGGTTTATCACTTCAAGCAGTTGATTTTCATATGTCTCTCCCATTAGACTATTGCTCTTTTATAGCAGAGACTTTCTCTTTCACAACTGGAACTTCATTACCTGACAAATTACAGAAACACACTGTTTATTAGATGAGTGAATGACTGTATGCATCCCCACATTGTAACTTCCTCCTCTTCTCCAATTCTATGGGGCTATAAAATTATATTTATAATTTATACATTTATTCCGTCACTCCCCTCCTTAAAAACTGTAATGAGTCCCCCAAATATTTTAATGTTTTTGTCATGACATGCTATACTTTACATGCATACATTAAAAACACATTTTTAGCCAGCCTCCAGAGAGCAGCTCCTGTACTAACTGAGGCTTTTGGGAAATTATTCATACCTGTCTCACACTGCTGCTTAACCCTCTCTGAGAGTCTGAACTGCCCCACCATCCCTGTTAACCTCACCCTGCTCCATTTCCACCAAGAATTCATGGCATATGATGAGGTGTTACTGAAGGAAAAATTCTGTCTATGTGAGTTTTATGGGAGAACATACATTCAATAACACTTAAAAACAGTTGCTTTCCATCACATCAGGCCACTTGCTTTCCTGGGACACCCTCAACTCTCCATGCCTTTGCTCTATGCTATTATCTCGAACTGCAAAACCATTCATCTTTCAAGGCCTAGATCAAATTTCTCATCCTCTCCGTAGTTTTCTTTGATTCATCCACTCTTTAACTAACGCAAAAATTGATCATAGGTGAGAATAATTAATTTTTGCCCCTTCATGGATACTCGTCCTATTAGTCATACTGCAATATAGCTTTTTCTTTATTTGTTTCCATATTCTCACTTGAAAAAAACGAGCTCCTGTTAAATTTTCCAAAGCAAAACAAAACAGAACAAAACAAACAACAAACAAAAAACCCAGGCTCACTAAACTGTTGAATGCTATTTATTACTAAATGACTTAATTGTGTTTAGTCATCCGAACATTACCAGTAACGTGTGCATGTGTATAAAAAATGACATCTATGCAAACAAAGTGTATTTCACAGCCATGTCATTAAATGCTGCTTAAATTGTCTGGACTACTACTTTGTTTCCTAGTATGGGTGTTTGAGAGTTTACATAGCCAAGTATACTGTTTTTGTTTTTTTTTTACCATTAGTTCATCTCCACTTTATCAAAAGCAGGATATCCCAATATATTCTAAAAATAAGTATCCCAAAATTTGTAATGTAATAATCTCTCCACACATAATTCTTCAATAATTCAAATTTTTTTCTTAATTTCCCTATTATGATTACATGTCCTTTCTTCAGTCATCATTTTTCCCTCACTCACACCATTTCCATTCACGTTACCACTTGTGATTCTTTCTATGTTTTTGGCCTTCAGTTCTTTTATTCAAAGCTTGAGAGTTGCATTCTCTTTGTCTTCCTGTGTGTCTGTGTGTTTATTTCAAAATGAATAGATATAAAACTAAGGAAATAATGGTAGTTTACTAAATATATATTGATATGCACTTTTAATATGTTTAAAATTATTATAATAAGCATGTGAAAATGATGTGTTCAATTTAAAACTGCGGTAGCTTTAGATAGAGGATAAAGACTATATTGAAAAACAAGAGTTAATTCATAATTTCTGCATTGATTTTTTTCTAGAATATATCTTACATCTTATTTTTAATTGACTCCTATTTACAATAGCATAAACTTTCTGAGAATGTCTGATTGCATTTTATATAGATACAAATTCTCTATTGTGTACTCAGGTTTATTTTTCCCTCTTTTTTATTAGTAAAGACAGTAACAATAAAATAGGCTCACTTGCTCCAGCTGGTAATTTCTCAGTTCTAGTAATATATTATTCCTCTTTTTGTGACATCATAATCATCTATACAGAAGTACCATGTATCTTTGTGTAGAAGCTACTGTTTCCATTAAATTTAATTACCTCCCCCTGTGGTTTTAAATAGAAGTGGCATCAAAATGAGGGCAGCGTCTATTAAATTTAATTACTTTCCCCTGCTGCTTGCATGGTAAAAGGGAGGTTACTAAATGAAAGCAGCTTCTAAACTAAGGTATATGGTAACTGTGTGATAGCAATAACAAAACCATGTCTGAGCTACCCTTCCAGAAAGACTTAGGTTTTTCCTTTCTTTTATTTAAATTATTTTCAGTCTTGACTTCAGATCTAAAAAATAGGCACTAAGATGGAAGAAAATATATTTTAAAATAAAATTTTAGTTTCATAGATTAAATAAAGGTAAACATACAATTTTTTCTCAGAGATAATGGAAAATATCCCACTTAAAGGTTCAAGCTCAGAGCTTTTATGTTTAATACTACTTATTGTTGTTTTCTAGCTCTAAGAAGAGTGAGTTTTATTCCTGGTACATTTTGAACGTGTGGTTAAAAAGGCTTCTTTAATTCTGATCAAACAGATTAAAGACTGCTTCTCTAAAAGTTATTAAAAAGGCATCAAGTTTGGAGAGATTTCTGAGAAACACTGAGAAACAGTAATGCTAAAAATAGTAAAAAGAAAAAAGGATTGGGCTCATTATAGACAACTATATTAGAAAAAAATTTAATCTATATGCTTTATAATAATCTAAAATGTAAATTACTTTTTAAAAATACTGTAATAAAATCCTATAAATTCTAACAGAAGATGAAATTTTAAGTACCTCTTTTTTAATTAAATATTAATTAGGAGAAAACACTACTCAGTTAAAAGCACCATTGTACAATGTTTATATATATACATATATATAAGCAGAATTTAGATGAACAATATTTCCATTCAATCACACAGCTTAGTATAAATATAAAACAAGACACCCCTTAAGCATTTTAAGTAACAAATTAAACATTTACATTTTTTACTGTGCACTGAGGCTTAACATTTATGCAGCATCTAAACCAAAGTACAGCCTCAAGGGAAGTCTCTCCACTGACAAATTAATACCTTAGAGAACAGAGCTGAATGGTGGCAATGAACTCATTTGTTCCCCCAATAATGAAGAATGACTTTTTCTTTGCCACATCTGTGACTGTTGCTATGGTGACCCAGACTTACCTCATTGCTTCTCGGAGAGCTCCTCGCTCACCAAGAGTCGTGTGCTTGATGTCATCAAAATTATTCTCTAGCTTCTCACAATTCTGCAATATATTTTTAAAAATTGCATTAGTCCCTCAAATTCTGGTTTAAAATTGCATATATCTGATTTGTAAAAATATAATTGATTATATTGATTATAAACCCATGAAAAATATGCACACCACTTTAATTGGGTAGGATTCATTAAAATTGACAGTGTGAACTCAGCAGTAACAAAATAAAAATGTCCTAAGATACAGCTGTCATGGATATCTTCTTATCAATTTTTCAAAGTGGGGCATAAGGGAGAAAATGAATATTATATAAATGTCATACAACTTCTAGAGTTTTGAGGATTAAAAATTAGGTCAACATATATTGAATTTATATTAAATTCAAAAAGAAAATAAAGTCTTTAAGTTTTAAACCACAATAAACTGTATATGATAGATATCCAGCCATAAATAAATTGGCATTTACTGAAATGGAAATATTAAGTCCAGTTATAATACAATAAAAATTTCAAAATTATAAGCATAATTTTATTATTAAATCTTTAAATAACTAAAATGGTATACATGAAATTTCCAACTGTATATGATAATTATTTGAAGGTAAATAAATCCACTTCTTAAAATTATACAGCATTATATTAGGTTCTAAAAAATAATGAGTAAATATGCAATAAACAATTTAACATCCTACATGTTTCTATGTTCTAGTAAATATAGTGGCATTAGTAGGCTGATATATTCTAAGAGTATTTTTTAAATTACTACAATTCTAAATATAATTCTATATTTACAATGGACTTAATTTTACACGGCCATAATAAGTTTTCAGAATATAATATGCAGTTTTAAATTTTAATCTACAAAATGTATCCATTCATGGAGAATTTAGTGATAATTAGGTAATAAAATAATTGGATTTGGCATTTTAATTAATTTAGAAAACAGAAAACTAAATAAAGCATTTATTTAAGTATTAATGTGTTCTTTCTAATCTCAAATTGTGATTAGATATGCTGGGTTTTAGAAAATTAGAGAGCTTGAATTAATAATTTATAGATGTGTAAGAATTACTTGATTTACAACATATTGTAACCACTATTTTTAAACTTTATTTTTTAGAAATTCAGTCAAATTAAAGTAAAGATCCTTTTTAACATGTAGTTATGGATATGCTTATATAATGAACATCTTGGAAATTACAAAAATGGATTTAAAATCACATGAATTCTAAATAAATTCCTTTGTTGACTATATACTTTGCAAATATCTTCTGCTCTGTGTCTTGGCTTTTCACTTTCTTAGTAGTATCTTTTCTTAAAGAGAAAATCTTAATTTTAATGTGGCCCAATTTATCATTTTTTTTAAAAAATTGTGATTAGTTGCTATTTGTGTCCTATTTAAGATATCTTTGTCTTTCTCAGGGATGTAAAAATATTCTCCTAGGACTTCTTCAGAAAGCTTTATTATTTAAATTTAGATCTATAATCCATCCAGGATTGATATTTTTGTGTGGCATAAAGAGGAGATCGTATGATATAGGTAATCCAATAAATCAGTACTGTTCATTAAAAAGAACATCGTTTACCCATTGCAATGAAGTCTTCTTTTACATAAATCAAATTCACCATATATGTGGAAGTCTGTTTCTGGTGTCTATACTGTTCCTTTGGTTTATTTGCTATACTTGTTTCAGCATCACAATACCTTAATTACTTATATCCTTAATAAATAAAGAACTGCTGCAAATCAATATGAAAAAGACAGACAATCCAATGGAAAGATGGGCAAAAGTGCATAAAACACAATATAAAAGAGAAAGAGAACATCCAAATATCCAATTTAAAAATATGTGCTATTTCATTAGTTACTAGGAAAACAAAAATTAAAACCGTAAATGAGATACACAATCAGAAGATGTCAAAATAAAGACAACACAAACTATTTTTTTAAGTCTAAAAAACAACTGGAACACTCACACATCACTGATGAAAATGTTAATTGCTACAACCACTTTGACAAGCTATTTGTCAGTACATAAAAAAGCTGAACATTTGGGGATACCTTATCACCTGGCAGCTTCACATCCAGGAATATACTGAAAACAAATGTATAATATGTTCAGCAAAAGTAATATAGAAGAATATCCATAGCAACACAATTTAAATTAGCCCTAAACTGGAAACAAGCCAAAAGACATCAGGATAGAAAATATAAATAAACTGTGATATATAGAAGTTACACACAAAAGAGCACATACTCAAACTTAGTCCATTTACATGAAGTTCAAAAATAGGCAAAACTACAATGAATGACCTGAAAATGCAACTAAAAAAAATTCCATTTTCAATAACATTAAAAAGAATGAAAAACTAGGAATAGATTTAAAAAAAGAAGTGTTAGTCTGGTACTGAAAATTACCAATTATCATTGAATAAACCTAAGAACAACTAAATAAATAGAAAGACATCCCATGTTCATGGATTAGAAGAAATATTAAAATAGTAATACTCCTTAAATTTATCTACAAATTCAATACAATCCTAGCTACTTCTTTTTGCAGATTAACAAGTTGATTCTATAATTCATATGGACATTCAAGGGACCCAGAATAGCCAAACAATTTTGAAAAAAGAAAAATAGATTTGGATGATACACACTTTCCAGTATCAAAACTTACTACAAATTAACAGAGATGAATACAGTGACTACAAGAGACATAAGGGGATCTCCCAGAGCACTGTTGAATTCACTCTGTGAAAATTCATGGAATGAAGGCTTAAGATTGTATACTTTTCTGTATGTAATTATAATACTATAAAAAACTTATAAAAATAGAGTTTGAAGTAGTTAAGAAATCATAAATTTTAAAATGAGTATAATGCACTTCAAAGTATCTGACACAGTAAAAAATAAATGTTAACAAACAGCTTCTTTTATTGCTATTTACTAAAATTTTGTACTCAAACTGTAACTACTGCAACTCAGTCTAACTTACCTCTAACTTATCCTGATGAGCTTTTGATAGTTCATTAACTAAAGCATGGACTTTCTTTACACATAGTGAACAATTTTAAAAGATGACATTTGTACAACTACAATTACAAATATGAATGACTAAACTCTTTGGATTAGAAGGGGCTTCAAAGAACAATTTTTCAATCCTTCTAGAATAAAAAGTAATTACATTCATTTAGAGCCTGGATCTCCAGACTAGAAAGTAGTTTCTTTGGGGCCGGCTATAGCCCAGTTGGTCCAGCGGGCAGACTGCCTTGAGAAGGCAAGCCACCGCGAGCAGGGCAAGCCCCCGCGAGCAGGCAGGCCGCCGCGCGGTGAGCTGACTTGGCGGGTCGCCGCACCAGGGCGGAGGAAACAAGCAGACAAGGAAGAACACAAGAATGAACACAGCAAGAACAAGCAGGAAGGGGGGTAGATATGTAATAAATAAAAAATAAATTTAAAAAAAAAAAAGTAGTTTCCTTTCTCTTTTCCCTTAATATTAGAAACCAGACAGATAAAAGATGAACAAACATAAATTTTACATTTTACAGATTATAGTGCCTTTTCAAATATTTCTATGGAAATAATTTCTAAGAATGTTATGCACATGAAAAACACCTATGTTTAATTTGATGCTTCCCTACAGATAGTTTATATATCAGATATGTCCATAAATATTTCTGTTTAGTGGGAAGGATATAGTTTTCATATATCTTCAACTTAGAAAATTAGAAATATGCATATGTATCTCTTTGCTTAATGGAGACACTTAATAGAAACAAATCTGTATATCTAGCTAGATATTTTTGATTTGTATGTTTGGTTTCTAAGGAAACTTCAGAAACTTTGCATTTACCAACAGAGATGAACAAAATCGAATTAAATTAAATCACACTGTATCTCCATCTCTTTATTCAAAAAATTGTTTTGACTTAGGGTGCAGTCCTTAAGACCCACACTGCTACAAGAAACATATGATTTAACTGTTAATACCAATGGAAGGCACCAATAATTGTACTGCTGTAATTAAAAGGGAATTTAAAGATCTCAGTTTAGCCATTTAAAGTTATTCCCCAGGCTACAGCAATAGTGCCCATGGCAAACGAATGTCAAAGCAAAGATTTAACACAGCCTGCTGCAACAGTACAACAAGTAGAATGAAAAGCAGGCAAAAATGGTGCCCTCAAAATCTTTCATTGTCCCAATATTCATACTTGAAGTCCTTTGGGAAAAACTGTATAATAAAATGTATTAGACAAAAATAAAACATAAATGTTTTTTATTTCTTATATAATTTCTAAATCCTTCCAAAAATGAATGTTGATATGATTGATTTTTTTGATAAAATCCCTGTAGAGACAACCTTCTGAAAACAGTAATCTTTACTTTCTCACATTTATATTTTAAAAATTATCAAACTGGCTGCTACTATAATAATGTATCTGCATCCTTTAGTGTCTGTCACAATGTTATGGATCGAGAGTGTGAAAAAACATATACAGCATTTTCTTTGTTTCCTTGGGTCCTGGAAATCCCTCATCACCTTCCTCCTCACAGTACCACTGTAATTTTAAACTTTATTTTGCCTTCATGACTGCAGGGAAATAAGTTCATGAAAGATATTAAAAGAAAAAATAAATAAAACAGTCAATAAATAAAACTATTGGATTTTTCGTTTCTTATGTTCCAGCCCTAACATCATAAACGATAGCATTAGAAAACTACTTAACTGATCTAATTGTCCTCAACCACAGAGAGAGATGAAAATACTCTCTTGGATACAAGAGAGAGAAAAGTTGAACACAGAGGGCCTGAAGTAGCCCCAGTGAGAAAACTATGGCTCCAGGGATTGAAGAGAGACAAATTTCTCAGAATTACCTGTCAGAGCGTTCCAGAGTACCCAAAAGGAATATCTCCATTTTACTAAGGAGATGCCTCAACGTGTGTCATGACTTTATCTGCAAGTGGCTAAGATTACATATTTGGTCTTTTGGTGGAATGGGAACCCAAAATTAGTATTAGTTTGAATAACAGAAAAAGAAAGAACGCTTCATGTTTTACACTCTCCGAGCCTGTGTAAAGCTTATTGTAACTAATGGAACAACAAAGGAAACAAGTAATCACTGTAAGGATTTAAACAGTTCAATTGTTACCTTGACCATAAATATTTCTAGATCTTGAAATGCAAATCACATCCAAGATATTTTTTCCTTAATTTTTCAGAACAATGTACAAAAATACCAAAGAAGAGATACATGACTTGGCTTCTAATTCAGATAAAAATTGGTCTTTTTCTCTAATGGGACAAACATCGCAAATAACTAACATCTTTATCTGCTCATTCCCTTCATAAATGAAATTAAGCACCAGAGACCCATTGAGTAAGGGACAAACAGGCTTCATCAATAACATTTCCTTATGATTAATGAACAACTATAGGTAAAATGGAGCCCAAAAGCCTTCTATCAAAGTCTGTTCTCAACCCAGTTCACACTGGTATGGATTTGAGAAAAATTATATTGAAAAATATCTTACATCATTCATTTTAGGGGTTTCTATACGTTAGTGTAAGGCTGTTTCAGACATGGGTAAGACATTAGGGGAGTTACGTTGCAGAAAATAAAGAATTCTCCAATAATTCCAAAATATTACCTTGTTTATGGTGGTGACTTGCACCTCACACTGGTCAAGTGCTTCTGTGATCAAGATAATCACATGGAAAGGTGCAACTGTCACAGCAGAAATGAGGTGGTGCATGTTTTTGCAGGAAAGAAGGAAAAGGAAAGGCCAAGGGTAAACAAAGGGGAAAAGGGGGCAGATAGATTGGTTAGAAAGCATAAGAACAAGAAAAAAATCAGTGGTTAGTAATAAGGAACTAGAATGACCAGCAGGCCTACTAGCCTAAACATCATGGAGAAAGACAAGTGGGAAAACACAAAAGAGAGACTCAAGGTCATGAAAGGAATAGAATCTAGCACTGACCAGACATTCCATTTGCTACAACATCAACAGTTGGCCCAAGTTAATAAGTAGAAGACTGGAAATCCATGTCAACAATCATGGTTATAATTTTATGGGTTTTGGCTTATTATAAAGATAAATTAGAATTAAACAGCTAACATTAAGTGCTTAATTTGAGTTAGGCACTCCTCTATGAGCTTTATGCATTTAACGTGCACGACAAGCATTTGAGATGTATATCCAGCACCCCTATTCTACAAATGAGGAAACCGGCACAGGGAGATTAGATAATTTGTCCAAGGTCTTATAGCTAGTAAGGAATAAAGCAAAGAATTGAACCCAATTAGTCTAGCCCCAGAGTCAGACTCAAACCCTACACAAGACTGCTTCTAAAGACTAAACTGAATAGAGTGCATATAATAAAGTACTGAATTAAGGTCCTCCTCTAAGAGTGTGTAGTTAAATGTAGATACTAGACTGGATGAATAATACTTTACTAGGTGAGTCAAGTGGGGCACAAGCTCTGTAGTTGTAGCCATTGCAGGACTACACATTATTTCTGTCCAATTATGCTATAGTTTCTCATGCAGGGAAAAAGGGAATCCAATATACACATATTTAGACCAAATTAATACCCATAAATATTTTGCATGCAACAGTCTTTATTTGGTTCTGTGATACCACCGTGACAAATATAATGAGCAATTAAATTCCCAAGTGTTCAGATTTTGGCAGCAATTAAAGTAGAAACTGGAAACTAAGCATTAAAAAAAACTGGTTTTGGTGGCCTCCTGCCAAATTGAATCCCCATGGGTTAAGGGAAGGTCTTGAGTTTCAACTGTGATCGAATTTTACAATATTTTGTTTCTCATCTGTGTTAAGGATTGCATAAAAGTATAACAAATGAGCAGCATATCAGAAGCAATATGAGAGCAAAATAATACACAAGGAGATTTCTGAATGCTGTAAAATTTAAATAAGATCACAGGGTTATCTTTGCTTAAACTATGCCACACAATAAGAAAATTCAACCAAATATCTCCTGATTTATATACTGGATGAAGCTGAGAAGAAGAAGAAGAAAAAAAAAAAAGGAAATTACATTATTAAGTAAAATAATATACTGATATTTCATAGGAATTTAATATCTGTATTTCCTTTATGAAATAATCACAATAACTAGAACTAAATAAGTTGATCTGAAAGTTATAATATAACCTAAATTATTAAATTAGGAAACTAATTTTAATAAACAGGAAAACTGACTTCTAAGTTCACACAGAATTAACAGCATAGCTACTAGAACTTAAGTCTCAAAATTACTAGGTAACAAAAATTCAAGTTAATCAATTAAATTTCAATTCAGAAAAATGTCTTGAAAACCTACTCTATGTCAGGCATGTATTAAGCAAGGGATATAAAGGAAAATAATACCTCAAGTTACTCACAGTATAGTAAGAAAATACAGAGGAGTTAATTCTCCTGGAACAGAA
>PVKH010034003.1:0-11932 GCA_004027955.1 Chaetophractus vellerosus
AAAAAGTTATGGTTGTATCTGTCTGGCAACAGGGGTAAGAATGGAATGCACTCACGAGGTTCTATTTGCAGTAGGGTAAGAGTCCAGTTGCAAACAAAAGTTCCATTTCTTTGATGAAAGAGCCTGGCCTGACTGAGACTGTGTTTTGAAGCCTTTGCAATTGGTCTCCAGTAGCTCAAATACCCAGCTGTGCTGGGCCTGCATTGTTCTTCACATCAGTGGACACACAGAGCTAGTCTTGGGGCTTAAAACCATTTGCACGCCAGGATCCATCCTTCTGCTGAAGTGATTTTCATCTTTTCCCCAGCCCCTACTCTAGAATGATAATGTTGTTGTGTGCTCTAATTTTCACCTCACTTCTATTTCTCTACCCCAGTCATGCTCAACTAATGTAGGTGATGTTTATCAATGGCATAGTTAACTCATGTCCTCTTAAGTGACGGACCCAACATTTCTAATTCTTCCCCATACTTCTCTACTTCTCTGAAATTGTGACCCCAGCAGGCATGAGTGGGTTTAATTCCTTCCATCCCCGCCCCCCGTCCCCTCCCAACCTCCATTCCTCCCTTCCTCCCTCCCTCCCTCCCTCCCTCCCTCCCTTCCTTCCTTCCTTTCTTCCAGTATTGAACAGTTACTGGGTGCTAAGTGCTCTCCTCTGTGCTGAGCAAAACCAACATTATCCCTACTTCATTGAATCAAAATTTTTTAAATCCCAGAAATAAAAATGTTGTATTGCAAATTTTGATAATTGAAACAAATGCAAATGAAAAGTTCAGGATGTTCTAAATTTTTAATAGTCCGATTGTTTCCATGTAGGAAGTAACACTGGTGCTGAGCTGTGATGGAATCAGTAGGCCTAAGGGGGTGGGGCGAAGCCAGGTGAGGCATATTCTAGGCAGCTTGGGACAAGGTCCTTAGGGATGAAGAAGTATGGGTATTCCAAGAATTGAAAAGAAGACCAGAAAGGCTGAATTTAGGCTACCCAATCATCTTTATGAATGTGCACTATTATTTTTGTAAGGCAACATTGTTGGGGGAGATGGATTTTTAGCACTTTTTGGTTGTAAAAGTAAAATCATTATAAACAATTTAGAAAATATAGTAACAATGTTTAGTGATGTAGGAATGCTGAAATATTTGATCAAACCATTTCAATTTCACAAAAATAATTCCAGTTTCTAGACTTTGGAACGTTGATTTCCTCCTTGCCTTATCCAGTCAACAAATATCTGGGTGTCTCATCTGTGCCAGGCACTATGGGGTGCCATATAAAGATGAAAATGCAAAAATCATTGCCGTCAAGGCTGGGGAATTATGTTTGTTTCCTAGTTTTAAGAATCAAGAAAAAAGTTATTATCCTAAAGTAAACACTTAGGCCAGCATTGTTCAGGATTTTTGCACTGGATTAAATGAGATTAAATGAGCTAGTCCTATAAAGTTTAAATGAGATTAAATGATTATATACCTATAAATTTCTTAGCACAGGAGTGGAACATAATAAATGCTCAGTAGATGTTCTCTTCTATCATCATTTTCATTATTCCTTATGAACATCATCATTCTTCATTATTGCCTGTAGATTGAACTATTCCTAAACCTCCCTGGTCTTAGGGAATTCAACAGAATAAGTCCCAGTAGAATTGCTATGTAGACTTGAGAATTGCTACGAGAACCTTTATTATACTTTTTCTGATGAATTTCACACCAGCTTCTTCAAGTTACCAAATTTGAATACTACTGCTATGCTGTATTTTAGTGGCTTTATGCACTATTAATTGATGTGTAATAATGTGACAATGAATTGCACTTTGGCCCCAAAATCTGTGTGCTTTGAAATAAGGCTGAAGTCCTAACTTCCCAGCCCAGGGCTCCCCGAGAGCAGTGTCTGTAGAGGCCCACAGCTCACTTTCCTGCGAATCAATCCCAGGTGGCTCAGTGATGCCTCTCCAAAGGTCATATGCGTAATTGCAAAGAAGGCAGCAGCAAGGGTTCAAAATGCCATGACCTTTCTGTTCTGTTTGTCTCTAAGGAATGTTTAGAGGTTTTCTATACCCTGCACGAAGGCCCAAATGTAAAGCATTAACAATACAGCAGAAAATACATTCTAAAGTCTCTTGCAGCCCCTGCCTTCATGGAAAGAAGCTTGCATTTCTTATTTCAGGTTTTTTACCCAGCCCACCTTCCCTTCTGCCACTGAATCCAACTCACTCTTTCTCTCTGATCTCTCAATCCGGTTTACCCCTGGAGTCAGGATAGGCCCTACCCTGAGTATGGGCTCAGTGTGCCTGGTAGTCTCTCCTTTCCCAGAATGGGGGTTATTCTTCTTTGCTCTTTCTTCATGAGCTGTTCCTAAGTCTGCCTCAGTTCCCTTCTGGGCATGATGCAGGCACTAAAATCTTTATCTTTCCGAACTCTTTAGCCCAGAACCTAATATATGCATGGTTAGGAATCCCAAAGGTAGGGTAAGTTTTATAATTATAACATCATGGCAGTATTTCAATATAGCTTGCTATCATTGAGACCCTGAGGCATTTTATTCTGTCATACATGTTCATTTGTCACTATTCCCAGGCTTTTATTGGTACAGTTTTATTTTTTGTCTTCCCAAGTGTCCTTATTAACACCATTCTGTTTATTTCTGCCCAGTTTTCTAATTTCTCACTGCAGTGACCTTGAAAAATTAGAAAAGTGAACAGAAATCCTGATGCTTCAGCGATCTTTTCCTCCCTCCCTCCCTTCCTTCTTTTCTTCCTCTTTTCATTTATCTGAGGCTTAGAGAATTTAAGAAACAGACCCAAGGTCACACAGCTGGGAATTCTAATCTGGGTTGGATTCCATCCTACTAGACTGTGTTTAATCTAGTTGCCTGGAGTCTAGATCCTCGATATCCAAAGTCTTCTTTGTGGACCTGCACCATCAGAACCACCAAAGAACTTGGAAATGAAGAATCTCGGACCAAGTCCTAGACCTTCTGTATTTTAACAAGACCCCACGTGATTCGAACGTTAAAACCTGAGAAGCACTAGTCCAGGTTATAGAAATCTATTTAAGAGATATTCACCCTTTCCTGATGCCCAGCAGAACTCTGTTTGCTCATTGACACCCCCCCCCATAATTCACTGTTAAAACCTCATTAGTAAACACTAATCCTCTACTCTTATTTTGCTGATAAATGTATTGGAATGGGATCCTGATCCAGTTCTGTCCAATTAGACGTAAGAGAGGTTTTCTGGAGCCCTCTCACTTTTTATAATGAATCACATGGGAATATTTGTCACTAGATATTATGGTGCCTTCTTGAGATGCCAGGAACTATGGCAGCCATATTACAACCATGATAGGAACTAACCAAAGGCAAAGTCAACAGTCTGAAGATGAAGATGGCAAGGAGGCACCAAGCCTGCTCAACTGGGACAAAGAATAGTCTCTTCAACAAATGGTACTTGGAGAACAGGATATCCATATCCAGAAGAATGAAAGAGGATCACCATCTCATGCTCTGTATAAAATTAACTCAAGATGGATCAAGACCTAAATATAAGAGCCAAGACCATTAAGCTTCTAAAGGATAATATAGGAAAGCATCTACGAGATCTAGTAGTAGGAAATGGTTTCATAAACTTCACACCCAAAGCATGAGCAACAAAAGAAAAAATGGATAAATGGGACTTCATAAAAATTAAAAACTTCTGTGCTTCAAAGGAGTTTTTCAAGAAAGTAAAAAGGCAGCCTATTCAATGGGAGAAAATATTTGGGAACCACTTATCTGATAAGGGCCTAATATATAGGATATATAAAGAAATCTTACATCTCAAAAATAAAAAGACAAATAACCCATTTTAAAAATAGGCAAGATATTTGAATACATACTTTTCCAAAGAGGCAATACAAATGGCTAAAAAGCACATGAAAAGATGTTCAACATCACTAGCTATTAGGGAGATCAAAACTACAGTTAGATATTATCTTACACCTACTAGACTGGCTTCTATTTTTAAAAAAAACAGAAAACTACAAGTGTTGGAGAGGATGTGGAGGAATAGGAACACTCATTCACTGCTGGTGGGAATATAGAATGGTGCAGCCACTGTGGAATATGGTTTGGCAGTTCCTCAGGAAGCTAAGTATAGAATTTCCATATGACCCATCAATCCCACTATTAGGAATATACCCATAAGAATTGAAAGCTGGGACATGAACAGATATATACACCAGTGTTCATCATGGCATTATTCACAACTGCCAAAAGTTGGAAGCAACCCAAGTGTCCATTAAAACAGATGAATGGATAAACAAAATGTGTATATACATATGATGGAATATTACTCAGCTGTAAGAAGGAATGAAGAATTGACACATGTGACAACATGATTGAACCTCAAATATTGAGTGAATTAATCCAGTCTCTAAAGGACGAATATTGCATGATCTTGCTGATATGAAGTAAGTATATTTAGCAGACTCACAGAGGTAGAGTCTAAAAGGCAGGTTACTAGGAGATAGAAAGGGCATAGAGAATGGTAAGCCAATGCTCAATCTGGGCAGAACATGATAAAGTGGATGATGGCAGTTTGGGATTAGATGGGGGTGAGGGTGGAACAGTGATATGAGTGGGGTCAATGGTGCTGGAGTGTAAGTGTGAGTGGGATTGGGGGTATGGAATGGGTAATCCATGGAGCTTGGGGGAAGGCTGGATAAAGGAACAGGTAATGTGTGGCTTGGTGAACTCTGGGGAAGCCAAGGACTGTGGTTGAGAATACAATGGTGGGAGTGTTCTTGTGGAGGCTATTGCACGGGAATGTCACTGGTGCAGAGGGTCCATGGTAGGGGGATGTGTGGGGAGGGATGCACCTAGGGCTTGCCATTATGGAAAATGAATGTGTTCATGTTGTCATAGGGTGTTTTCTCTGTGGGTGGAGACCCATACAATAACCAACAAAATATTAAACTCCCATCCTGGGGAATCCTGCTACTTTCTCAAGTAGAATGGCAAAAATCTCTTTTATTAGAATGCCTAATAAAAGAAAACAGACCAATATGTCAAGCCTTTGATATTAATACTTGTACTTATGAACCTTATTCTTGTAAAAGTGAACCTTAGCCTAATAACAACTAATGCCTAAAAGTTACCACATGGAAACCTCCTTGCTACTATCAAGTGTGGCCTCTCTCTAAGCTAAACTCATCAAATAAACTCGCTACCTTCCCTCCAGCATGGGACATGACTCCTGGGGATGAGCCTCCCTGGCACCAAGTGCTAACCAGTGATGAATTTGGAAAAAGACCTTGACCAAAAAGGGGAAACATTAAATAAAAGAGTTTTTATGGCTAAGAGAGTTCAAAGTTCAGAAGTTGTGCTGATGCACATTTCAGTCAGATCTCATCAATTGCCACAGTAAACAAAGCCTCAAGCAAGGGTGCTCCCAAAGGCTCTAGAAACATCCAGATACTACAGGCAAGGCACATAGCCTCATGAGATCAGCACCCTGTCAGTGGACCTCATCCTGGAATAAAGAATAATCTTTTTCCCCAATATAACAGAGTTAGACTCATTTATAATTTCCATACTCGTGATTCTTCTGCCCCTTTTATTTGAACCTTTAATTAGCATTATACCTATTAAATATATGTTACACAGACTTAAGTCTTTGGTCTGTTCATATGCCAGTGCAGCTCTGAATCTCAGCAGAGTTGCATCCAATACCTGCACTCCAGGCCATCAGACTTGCCTGGGACAACTAACAAAATGATGATGATGGACAACTCCCATCCCCCAAAAAACATGGAGTATCTACAACTGCAAGCAAAAATAATTCCTCCTGTCTGTCCCATAAGATCCAGGCCCCCTCCCAATCTGAACCAGAGGGGACAACATCATCCCCCAATTCTCAAAATTGAAGAATGAACAAATATAAAGGGGTAATGAAATCATGGACCAAAGTAGACTTATTATTATTGTAGTAATGGAAGAACTTGTAACATTGGTATAAAGATAGTGGTAACCAGAGGTCCTGAGGGGGGAAGAATAGGTAGAACATAGGGCATTTTAGGGCATTGGAATTGTTCTGCATGATATAGTGATGATGAATACAGGCCAAAATGATTGATACAAATTTTTAAAACGGGTGCATCGTGTAAACCACACTATAAACTATAGACCATGGTTAGTAGCAATGCTTCAGAATCTGTTCATCAATTGTAACAAACATATCCCACTAATGTAAGATGTTATTAATAGGGGGAAATGTGGGAGGGGAGAGGGTAGGGTAAATGAAGAAAACGTAAATATAAATAAATCTATAGAGACAGAAGTAGATTAGTGGTTATTTAGGGCTGGGGAAGGATAGAGGGATTGAGAGGTGACTGCTAAAGAGTGTGGGTTTTTCATTTTGGAATAATGAAAATGTTCCAAAATTGATTGCAGTTATGAATGCACAACTCTGTGATCATAACTAATAATCATTGATTGAACACTTTGGATGGACTGTACAGCATGTGAAAATATCTCAGGAAAACTGCTTAAAAATTTTAAAAAAGACAGAAGAGAGGAAATATGGAAATTGTTCAGAGAGCCAGAGAGCCATTCTGTTGCAGGATTCCTTGCTTTTTGAGATAAATTTTCCTTAATGTTTAAGCTAGCTGACTTGGAGTGTTCTGTTACTTGCAGCCAAAAATATTCCCACTGATACCAATTATATTCTTTTTGGTGATAGATGTGTTACAGGAAGCAGCATTACCATGTTTGCTAAAACCAAGATGAATTATACCAATCACGCATTTCACTAATAGACTGTTTATTAGTTTGATTGGATAAGAAACTTATAGACCAGATTCTAAGATTCCTTTATCTCTTCAGGCAAATTTCTGTTTTCCATCACATCTTTTCTTACAGACCTTTCTCCCTATTCTTATCTATTCTTTTTCCTGTGTTAATATCTTGAAATAAAATATGTATTTGCTTTCATTCTTTTTAGAGAATTATCTTTGATTTGTACTAAAAGTCCTGCATAGGTGAGAGACCAGGGAGGCTGAAACTCAGAAGATAATTTAAGAGCCATGAACAGACATATGCTGGTTTGAGTCTTTTAAGGACCTCAGAAAATTATGTTTTTAAGCTAACCCATCCCTGTGTATGTAAACCTATTTATGTGGGACCTTTCGGTTCAATTCAGTTAAAGGGTTTTTTTTTTAAAAAAAGATTTATTTTTATGTATTTATATATCCCCCCCCCCTGCCGCTTGTGCTTGCTGTGTTCCTTTGCTTTGCATTTCTCTGTGTCTGCTTGTCTCCCCCTGCTGCGGTGGCTTGCCTTCGCCAGGAAGCCCCAGGAACTGAACCTGGGGCCTCCCATGTGATAAACCAGAGCCCAACCAATTGAGCCACAGCCGGTTCCCTAAAGGGCCTTTTAATTACTTTGCTTCAGCTAAAGTCCTTTAATTAGATTGTGGGACTGGGTTGGGTCCTAATCCTCTTACTGGAGCCCTTTATAAACGGAAGATTAAAAGCAGAGACACAAAGCGAAAAGCAATGAACACAGAGAAGCCCTGAGAGGCTGGAATTTGTGGTGAACAGGGGCACAGAAAGAGGCCACTGAGGGAGTGAAAGAGACAAGCCATATGCCTGATCGCCCACAGCTGAGCTCTGGAAGAAAGTGAGCCAGGAGGGGACAATAGGAGTTCAGGATCACCAGCAGCTGACCTTTGGTGAGACAGAACGTCTGATAATGCCTTGATTTGGACATATTCACAGCCTCAGAACTGTAAGCTTCTACCCTAATAAATTCCCATTGTAAGCCAACCCATTTCTGGTTTACAGGTATTGTATTGGCAGCCTTCAGCAAACTAAAACAAGAAGAGGCTCAATCATTTGGTATGCAATTACTTTTTAGGATTCACTTGGCCTCCTGATCGGTTTTGTTTGTTTGTTTGTTTGTTTATTCATTTATTATATATCCCCCCCTTTCTGCTTGTTCTTGCTGTGTTCATTTTTGCGTTCTTCTGTCTACTTGTCTCCCCCCATTGTGGCGACCCGCCGAGTCAGCTCACTGCGCGGTGGCCTTGCCTGCTCGCGGGTGGCTTGCCCTGCCCACGGCGGCTTGCCCTGCCCGCGGTGGCTTGCCTTCTCAAGGCAGTCTGCCCGCTCAAAGAGGCCCCGGGAACCGAACCCGGGGCCCCCCGTGTGTAAACCGGCGCCCTACCAATTGAGCTACAGCCGGCCCCTCCTGATCATTTTTTGATGACACTTAATCATCTTCCCCATTTTTCAATCTTGGATATGACATGCAAATACATAATTAATATTTAGTGGAAGTTTTCAAATAAAACTATATTAGGTCTTACAAATTAAAGGAGTTTGCTGTAATTTTTAATTGGACTTTTTAAATCATTTAAATGCTATTGTATTAGCAAGAGTGCAATTTCTGGGAAGGTTTGTAAGACCCTCCCCCACTTCTGTTTCTTTGTTGATTAATTACCTTGAACTTGGAATAATTTTAGGACTGCTTCTTTAGTAATGGG
Source organism: Chaetophractus vellerosus (assembly GCA_004027955.1). Classification (NCBI taxonomy): domain Eukaryota; kingdom Metazoa; phylum Chordata; class Mammalia; order Cingulata; family Chlamyphoridae; genus Chaetophractus; species Chaetophractus vellerosus. Next base: position 8,517 of record PVKH010034003.1, read on the forward strand.
GGGAAATTGGCAAGGATGAGATTTTTCTAGCTACCTGCGAAAAACAAAGAATGAATTTATTAAAATTGAGTTCTAACTTTAAATTAAAAGAGTCCCTTTAAATATCATTAATGTCTACTAGCTGTGTCTCTTAGATATATATATATGAATTATAAAGATGGTTTTATTACTTTGATTTTTCAATAGTCAGAAAATGTCTTTTTATTATGGAAAATGTCAAATATATAAGAAGTAGAAAAACTAGTAAAATGAAACTCCCATGTACTCATAATCCAGCTTCAACAATTATCATCTTATGGTCCAAATTGCTTTATCTGTACCCTCTTAACTTTTTCTCAACCTCTGGATTCGTTTTAGGCAATTCTCAATATATCATTTGATCTGTAACTATCTCCATATATATTTCAAAAAGCATAACCATAGTAATTTTTACACTGAAAAAATTAATGTTAACTTCATTTTCCTTGTTATTATCTAATAGCCAGACATTTTCCACTTTTTTCCTAATTGCCTTATTTTTTACATTGTTTGTATAAAGATCTTTTATGTCTCTTTTAATCATAGTTTTTCTCTCTCCTTTCTCTCTCCCCATCCTACTCTCATTGCTGTTTATTAATTGAATAAACTGTATTGTTGGTCCTGCAGAGTTTCTCACTATCTTCATTTAGCTGAATACATCCTTGTGGTGTCATTTAATATGGTTCACTGTCAGTTGTATTTTTAAATTAGTTTTATAGCTAAAAGATTGATCAAATTCAGGTGAGATTTTAAAAAATAATTTGCAAGAATATATCATAGGTGGAGATGTATTCTTCTGTGAGGAAAATACATGAACTCAAGTTTTCTCTTTTTTCAATGCGTCTTCTTTTCCCCTCAGTACTTTGAGCCTTGGGGTGAAATTTTGTCTCTGACTAACATTACCTGATTAGGAATTGTCAGTTTTCTGGCTCCTTCATTTAGCCAAGAAAATTTGTCTGGATTGTCTATGAAATGCATGCTGTAGACTTACTCCAGTAGTTTTTGCAATTGAATGTAAAAGGGGATGAGTTGTCTGAGCTCTTTGGAGTATAGAAATGCCATAAAACTGTATGTATATAGTGGCTGGAAAGTAGATTAATAGGTCCACCACAGACTATGTGGCATTGGGCAAGTTAAGCCCATGACTACCATTTTCATTGCTGGTAAAATGGCCATGACTATATCAAGGCTATATGCATGACACAAAGTCAATGTTCAATAAATCATAGCTATTACACTAATAATTATGTAATGGTGATATATTTTCATAATGACATATTCATTAAATGATAATATATTGTGGCCTGTCACATTTTAAGATTGTTTTGCTGATGGTAGATTTCCTTGTGTAAGGGAGGGCTGGTAGAACATTTATCTAATCAGCAGGTTTGGTCCATTTTATTATTATGAATAATGTTAGGAAAATAATACTCCAAACTTGTGAATTGGTAAAAAAATAACTGCACATTCTTTCAAAGTCATACTTGGATATTGCCTGGAGCTAGTCAAATTGCAAAGTTTAGAGCCAACTATCAAGTTCAGAGGACAAGACCCTTCCCCACAAGATTGCACTCACTTCTGACACCAACTGCAGATTTAGAGGGTCCAAAAACTACTCTCTGTTTCAATAATTCATTAGAAGAACTTGCAGAGTTCACTGAAAACTATTGCACACATGGTTACTGTTTATAAAAGGGAAGGTTACAAATTAAAATCAGCCAAAGTCAGGTACACATTGGGTACTTCCCACTGAGGGTTTCAAATGTGAAGCTTCTTTTGTCCTCTCCCCTGGTGTCAGGACATGAAACCTTCTTGGCATCAATGTGTTACAATATTCATGGAGTATTGCAAACCAGGGAAGCATACCTGAGCTTTGTTGTCAGAGTTTTTATTGGAGATTCATTGCATAGACATGATTGATTGCCCACTTAGTTCATCTCAGCCTCCAAGTTAACTAATACCATTTGACCCAAAACCCCCACCCTAAATCACATGGTTCATCTTTCTGGTATGTCTAACTTCCACCCTAAGACTGTCCACCGTAAGATCCTTGAAGCCTACCCCTACTGTAAACAAAGACACTCCTATCAGTAGATTGAGTATTACTTAGATTACTTCCCCTAAGCCAAGGGAAAAGTCTAGACCACTCTTTGGGCAAGGTCAAGCTCTTTATATACAGATAATATCTAACTGAGATGCCCCAGTATTATTCAATTCTCAATAGATATGTACTTTAGCATTTTCCTTTTGTTTAGATATTTTATATCTCTCTATGGGTACATATTAGCTTGTAGAAAATTGAAAATGTTATAAATGAATTTGAAATGCAAGTGAAGTTTGTCTAGAAGAAAAAATTACCTCACAGATTAGTGTTTAATTGCCTGTTGGAGCCCTAACTAGTTTTATATGTATGCTAGCAGTTTCATTCCACAATTCTTTCAGTTCCAATATATACTCTATCTCTCAAATTCCCTTTGAACCATTTTTACCATTATGGTATCTCCTTCATTAATGAGTTAAATACCTCTTTATATTTGTATGGGAGCAATCTGTTTAACTTGTTGAAAATTATACTCTGATGCTAAGTTTCCAACCTCAGTGGTGAACTTTGCTGGTCGGTTTGATAATCAGTACACGGATGACAGTTCTCTACAATTCATTCAAAGGTACATATCTCACTTCATTAACACATTACAAGCTGGAACCAATATTGATATTAGGTATTGAACCAAAGAACTAAACATCCTTATTTATAGCAAAGAACCTTAAGCGTGGCATCACTGCATCACTGGATTTCTACATAAGACATGGGTCGTATTATTAGGAGGTCTTGAATTTGCCAATATATTCTGTTTAGAAAGATTAAAATTTCCTTCTGTGAGAGTTAACTCTTTTAGACTCTTTGTTTCAAACATGTATTTGCATGTGTGTGACAATTCTAAATATTAGTAAGAAAGTATTCATAAATTCCTCCTTTCCTCAACCCTCCAAGGACTATTCTGTAATTTCCAGTCCAGATTCCTTCCCAACTACTCCCCTTTCACCTGTCTAAAGAGAAAGGATTCTTTCTTACTTCGGAAACGTATGAAATTCCACTCCATTTTAAAATGCCGAGAATTAAGGCATGAAGAGCAAAGAAAACAGAGGGAGGGAAGGAATTCATCAGAGTTGAGGAAAAGGAGGAAGAGAAGTTTTCCAAAGGTTTTCAAGAAGAATGATTATAAGAGTTGTGGATTTAAAAGGGAAAGGAAATTTATTTTTTTTATTTTTTATTTTTTTATTTTTTATTTTTTTTTATTTTATTACATATCTCCCCTTCCCCCCGCTGCGGCGACACGCCGAGAGTGGTCACTGCGCAGGCGCGGCTTTCCCCGCTTGTGGGCGGTCTCTGCGTCCGT
>PVKH010034004.1:0-11941 GCA_004027955.1 Chaetophractus vellerosus
CATAGTACTTTATAAAGTGTGTAAGAGCACTTAAAATTGGGGAATTTTCATTCTAGCCCTCTTTCTTCCTCCAGCTCTGACAAGAGTGATCATAACAGGGAGATGAAGAGGTAGCAAGAGGACCAGAAAAATCCAGCCATGGACAAGTAAATTTTAACTGCTTTTTATCATAATATATAAGACTAGCAACAAAAATATCAGACAACATAACCAATTCTGTTGAAATTAAAACATCCCCACAATGATATGTGAACAAATCATGTAAGAGCTATGGAGAATAAATTTATCTATGATATTCAGAAAATAATCCAAATCTGTGTAGTTTTTCTAAAAATTCCCTGAAATCTGTTTCTCTGTCTTGGTAAATAAAGTTTGGACAAACATCAACTAGAAAAATGAATAAAGGAGAGATGTGAGCAAAGATGAAGGAAAAAATGGAGTTTAATTGACAGAGAATGGAACAGTTGGGAGAAATGACTGTTCATAAATCTCAGTTCACTTGAGTTATACCCATATTAAAGAGAAGGGCAAAATCAGAAAGGAAGTGGTTAGGTTTTCTGGTTACTCCAAGGCCTCCTTGTCAACAGACTTTTGCCAGTTCTCAGTTTGGATAAGAAAGCTACAGTGGAAACATAAAATGTTAAGAAACAAGAGATAAAAATGGCTAAAAGTTACGGGAAAACCAAAAAATACCACCCTCCTCTCACTGCACTTCTAAGCATCACCAGTCTACAAAACACATATTTATTAGGCCTTTTTTCTTTTACTTCCAAATTGTGATAGAACCCAAAGCATTACCTGAATTGAGGTCTGCAGATATTCTAAAACCTCTTTTCCATTTCCCTTTTCCTATGCATTCCACATGGGAGACATCCTTAAATGTAAAAGAAACACAAGACCAGTAATGAGGGAATTGGTAACTCATAAATCAGCATCAAAACCATCATAATGGTTTCTCTCCATGTACCTAATGTATGCTGTGTCACATGACAGCCAGATGATGATGTCATCCCCCCAACCCCTAAGGTACATTTATAGTGACAAAAGGTGAGGGAATTTGGGACAGACAAGAGAACAGCAATAATAGAAGCTACAAATGAGCTAACATTTTTCAACTCCACGAGTTATGCTTTTTCCACCTTACTATATATGGAAGCTTGAATTCCAAGAAAGATAATTTTTTATGTTTGTAAACTGGTCTGTTTCTCTAGGCAAGATACCCTTTGATTGTATTAAATTCAACTGAGATGTCTTTAATTAAATTATGTTAAGATTAGGGTTTTGATTCCACCATGTCCCCACCCCCTTTGTGGGCTGTATAAATGGACCCTCAATCAAGAAGACACACAGAAGTAGATACACAGAAGATACACGGAGGAAGGGAGCTCCATAGACATGGAAGAGGATCCAGTGGCCTGGGGAAGAAAGATGAACCATTCACCTGACAGTTTACAGCTGACCTTGTGAAGAGAACAGAGCAGCTGATCCTGGAAAGAAATGAGCCCTCCAGCCTACAGCTGAGCTTGGAAGGAACTGGGACCACAGAGCCTTAAGAGGAAAGAGGAAGGCTGAACTCTCAAAGACATCTTGTTTCAACACATGGCAACAAACTTTGGTTAGGAAATAACCTTGAGTTGGACTCTTTAGGGCCTTGTAACTGTAAACTTTTATCCCAAATAAATACCCTTTATAAAATCCAACAGATTTCTAGTACTTTGCATCATCACCCCTTTGGATGACTAATACAATATATTACCAAGAATATATGAAGAAGAGGGAAAAACAAAGGAGAAAGCAGATTAGATTTCAAGATGCCAATTAGGGTGCTTCTTCAGGCATTTTAATAAGTCCAAAATGAACAAGTCAGATTTTCTGGAGAGATCTGATAGACTTAGCCAAAGAAGCCAAATAAATTGAAATATCCCCACTGATTGATTTGACCATGATTTGTAGAGACCTAAATATTAATATTTCCTTTGTAGATAGTGGATATTTTACCTAAGATATGAATTCTCACCCATATCCAATATTGTTTGCTCATAATAATGACTAATTTGAAGTGTGATCTGCTTGATTATAAATCAGATTAGTTTGAAGATGTCTTCAAGGCATATATGCCCTTCCCCAGCTTAACAATACTCAACCTCTAAAATGTACCATTTTTTCCATTCTTGCATTAGATACATTTCATTCTAAAACAGAATATAGGGGTTATGTCCACTGTGGACACATCAGCAGTGCTTCACATGACTGATGTTTTGGGTTTTGTTGGTTGGCTCATTTGTTTGTTTTGGTCAACCAGAATATTAAATAGTACTGATGTCCACTTAAATTAGTGGTATTATACAGCTCAAACTAGGATGCTTTGGATGGTTGATCTGCATGATACCTTACTCAAACTTATAATAGGCAGTTAGAATTTATAAAGTTTATTTTATCTTTCATAAAAAGAAAACTTACTTTATGCATAGCATCAGGAGCTCATACATCTAACTTCAATCTACTAGTAAATATAGACATAGAGCTTTAAATGCACCTTTGTCATGTGTCTTAGTTTACCAGAGGGCTGCCAAAGCAAAGTACCAGAAAAGTGTTGGCTTTTATCATGGGAATTTTACTTGGGGTAAAAACTTAGGGTTACAAGGCCATGAAATATCCAAATCAAGGCACTATCAGAGATTCTTTCTTACCTATTCACCTGCTGGTGATACTGAGGTCCAGCCATGTGGTAAAGGAAGATGGCAGCCAATCTCTGCCAAGTTCCCTGCCTTCCTCTTCTGGCCCACTGTCTTCCAGAGCTCAGCTGTTGGCAACTAGGCATATGGCTTGTCTCTTTCTGGCCATTCTCTCTCAGCCCTAGTTGTTCCGCTTTCTTCCTGAGTTCAGATGTGGGCTATAGGGGCATATAGCTCATCTCTTCACCCTGGAGCTGCTCCGTGGGACCAGCCTTTCAAGGACCTCTTTTCTGCTGACTCTAGACTCTGGGACCTCTCTCTGCCTCTCAGGGAAACTCTGTTTTCCTGTAGTCCTCTCTTTCACATGGCAGGACCAAAATGGCAGCTACCTTTCTCTCTGTGTCTCTCTTATCTCCATTTATATAAGTAAGACCCAGCAAAAGGGTGGAGACTCAACCTGAGTCACACCTCAGTGACATAGTCTGATCAAAAGAAATCTAATCAAGTGGTCTAAAGTGAATCTAGTGCAATCAAAGGGTACCCTCCCCCCCCCCCACCCCAGGAATAGATTAGTTTAAGAACAATCTATTTTGGGATTCACGAAATTCAAACTGCTATATCATGCATTAAAAATTTGTCAAAAAGGCAAAAGCAATAGTTCTCCTCTATGCTGATATTGTGAAAAAGCCATTTCATTGTTTGTCAATCCCTCTGAGACTGAGAGCAAAATATATTTTTTAATTTGCATGACCAGTAAACATTAGCTCTCTAGATAGTAAAATTAGGTAAATACTTCCACAGTTTGTAATTTGGACATTAAAATTCTTACCTTGATACAACAAACATTCATACTTCCCCTTCTGAGATCTAAAGGACCACCCTGAGAGTATGGAGAAGAAAACAACTTTGTGGTTAATTCTCAAATCTGTGGAAGAAGGAAGATTTTTAAGAGGAAAGAACTATGAAAATAAAGCTAGTAGAATACAAAATGAGAAGGGGGGATAATGTTTGTTTTCAGCCGCTCAAAATATAGTGTATGAAGCCAGTTAGGAAGAAAGACAATATATTCACTTCTATGTGGGATTGCAACATATTAAGTTCTTCATTTACTTCTTTATTTGTTGGATGAATAAGTGAATGAATGAATGAAGAGCAATTATATCTAAACATCTACTTATATGTATATGTAATTTAGAAGAATACTTGAAGAAAACAGAGCATACACAGTAGTTTTATACTTTTAGTTTTATATTTTTGCTAACTAGAAGACGTTATTGATTAAAATAATATGCAATATCCAGATCTAGTCATGCTTAATCTTTTAACTAAAAGATGAAGGAATTTTCTTAGGAATATAATTCCTAACTATAGATTCACACCACACATTAAGCTGTATGAAGCAGTTGGGAATGACTGTGACGGATCCTTGATGTTGAACCAAATGAAGGACTAGTGGGTTTTTTGTCTAGGGAGGGATGGCCAGGATGAGATTGACATAGGACCAGCCCCTCCCCAGCCATAACAATAGATAAGATAATAGGCATGAAACATTTGGGGACAGCAGTTGACATATTTCAAATACCAAATAGATGGCAGATGATATGATGATTATTATACCAAATAGATGGCAGATGATATGATTATTATTTTTATTTTAATAAAGTATTTGCAGATTTAGTTTTCTTCTATTTGTACTTGGACTCCTGAGAATTCTGGAATGAGAGAAATGTCAGCAAAACTTACATTAAAAGTATTGTTCTGTATTGGGATGATATTTGATTAACAAGAATTATTGTTAAAATGAGTTAAATCCTGCTTTGCCAACTGGAGACACTGAGGATTTAAAATGGGTGCAAGTGCCTTCCAATGAAATAACAGAAAGAACCATACAAAGAAGCATCATGTTCCTTGGGAGGTTGGGCGTGCAGCTCAAATCTCCAATGGGCATTTGGGTAGAGAACATTTTTAAGTCTATTCTAGACAAAAACATTTTTAATTGTCCATAGACAATTTCTCTGACAAGCACCTGCTTCTTTATAAACTCAGCAAACACAATGTGGTATATTATCCTTTTGTGAAGTTAGGACACTTCTGGCTCATAAGGGAATGTGTTGTCCGTTTAAAATTAACGTTGAAATCTCTTTTAGCTTCTTGTAGAAGGCCAAATCATTCCTTTCATTTTTTTTCATTAAATGGTTCTTTCTATCAGGAAATGTAGCTTCGTAGATTGATTACAAAGTGTTTTCTTTCAATATGGAGTACTTCAGATATTTAACAGAAATTGTTACAGTTTGCTGATTTATTAAAAACAATTCTGAAGCAAGGAGTAATTCTAGCTTTAATGGTTGACTATAATAACTGAAAAAAATCTAGCCTCTTCTTTAGCTTTAAATTAGAGAAAATATCATTGGGAAAATAAAATGTCTTCTTAGGTTTACTTCAATAAATCCCTTCTGAAAAAATGTACTCTACTGAAAAATTGTACCTAAATTCTAGCAAGTAAAATGAGTTTAAGTTTTAATGGTACACTAATCAGTAAAGTTTTTTTTAAATAAAAAATAACTTTGCAAATATGAAGTGATAATTTTTCTATTAACACTACTAAATTTATTAGTAGTAATAAGGTAATGTTCCTGAAACCATTAAATCTTATTAAACGTTCTACTCTTTGATTGCATTATTATCTTTCTTTAAACTAATATCTTTTCTTGTCCTTTGTCTAGTTAAACAGAACATGCACCAACTAGAATATCTATTGTCAATTATGCAGGTTTTAAGTTATTGAGCACATTGTCTTCTCTAATATAGAAAAAAAAATTTAGCATCAAAATGTAATTGGAAATATTTTGAAAGAATTGCTGTCTTGTACATATTTTGTTTACTTTAACACCATCTTAAAAGATCATTTTTTCCTAAATAAAAATTTTAAATAGGGCATCCCCGCAGTTCGGTGCAGCCATAGGGACACGGGTGACCACGCATCGGTGGCTTGGAGAACGATGCCTCGCAACTCATCTTAACCACAGAGTTTGAAGTGGCTGAGACTCTTCTAAATTCAGAGCTTCATTTGCTGCTGGAATATCGAAAGCAGCAGAATGAGAATGCAGAGGATGAGCAGGAACTCTCAGAGGTCTTCACGAAGACTTTAAACTACACAGCCCATTTCAATCGGTTCAAGAAGAGAGAGACCATCTCCAGTGTGCAGAGCTTGTTGCTCCAGTAAAACCTTTATAAGTTTGAGTTGGCCTGTTTGGCCAACATTTGACCAGAGACTCTGAGGAGTTCAAGACTCTGATCCCAAGCCTGGAGGGACAGTTTGAAGATGAAGAATTGCAGTAGATTCTTGATATCTAGACAAAGCATAGCTTTCAATATTAATCTCCAAACCTTATAGCAGCTAGGGGGACGACATCCTGAGAAAACACATGGGCTTCCTATGGCTAGAATGTCACAGCTTGGTCCTGATTTCGTTGTCATCTCAAACCGGACTCTTGGACCCTGGTGATCATGTAGTCTTGCACGGGCCTTGCAGTGGCTGCCTGTGGTCTCCTGAACCTACTAAATCTTCTCCAGCCTTTGGGAAGTGTGAGGTGGGATAACTGGACTATAAGCTACCCTACTGACTATTCATACCATGGTATTTTGCCCCTGCGTGTGTTTTGTTTTGTTTTATAATTTAAAGAACCCATTATTAGTTTCTGTAATCAAACCCATGTCCCATCATTGTTTTTGTATTTCATGTTTTAATTTCAGTGTGTGTATAGTTTTGAAACCAGGATAGAGCATATAAAACGTGTTGGGGAAAAGAATAGTCATACCTAGATGCAAAAGAAAAAATTTAACTAGACCAATATGTTTGCAGTTCTTAAAGAAAGGTTGCCTTAGTGACCGTGAGAGCACCTAGGCACCACTGGGCCTAACTCAGGCGACAGAGAAGAAGCTCACCATGGAAGGCAGTTCCACCTGATGACAATGGCGCTGTGTGTTGTGGAGCCCATAGCCTTGAGATTTAGGCAGGTGTTTGGCCTTTCTCTTGGTCTCTGAATTTGGAGTAAGTGGTCCTGAAACACTCATTTTATTACCCCAAATTAATAATTTTCCTTCAGAGGCCAGACTTTGTAGGTCTGAACACTTAGAAGTCTCTTCCTCTTCCTTTTAGAAGGCATCCAGTCTAAATGCTGGGCTTGCTAGTTAGCAACAGGTGTTGTTCAATGAGGGTGATGTGGAAAGAGAGAGTCCTTTCTTGAGCCATTACAGGGGAAGCCACTTGCTCTGAGGTTAGTTGGGTGAAGCTCTGGGAGCTTCACATTCTAGTTTTTTTTGGTTTTTTTTTTTTTTTGAAGGGAAATAGGTCTATTTTCTTCACAATTTGAGGGTGGGAGTGGTGGGTTTGAAGCACTTGTTGCTAACTAGCAAGCCCAGTTTAGACAGCACCCTAGTATTCATACCTTGCATTGGTGTGGAACATTTGTTACAATTGATAGCACATTTTTATAATTGTAATGTCATATCCTTTTTTGTCAAAATTGTGAGGAAAATTGTTCATATTTTTGGAGTTTCTGGAATACATTAAAGTATTAAAGGTATTTGCAAGCTATGTTCAGTATTTCAGAAATTTAACCTGGAATTTTATGTTTCCTGCAAGAAAAGTTAGCATGGATTAATTAGAATCCCAGGATTCTTTTCCTTTGAGTGGAATTTTACAGTCAGTTCAGTGTGCTCCTACCAAATTATTCAGTGGGAGATCTATTTACTCATCATTTAATAACTATAATCTTATTCATGGATGCGGCCTTTTTTAAAAAAATGGGGTTATCCATAGGTGAAACAACTGATAACAAATGAGATCTTTAGTGATAAAAATTGGAGAAGTACAGTTCTATTTCTATAGTTGTCTTACTGGCTGTCTTAGTTTTCCAGACTGCTATGACAAATATCACACAGTGGATTGGTTTAACATGCATTAGCTCATAGTTTCAGAGGCTGTAAGTTCAAAACCACATCATTGAGAAGGTGATGCTTTCTACCTGAAGTCTGCTGCTTTCTGGCACTGGATTGCTGCCATCCTTGGGGTTCCTCAGATTGTGTCTCTGCCTCCCATCTCATGGTGATATCCTTGGTTTTCTCCTCTGTCTCCTATTCTGATTTCTGCTGTATCTCTTTATAAGGCCTCCAGTAATACATATAAGACTCACCCTGATTCACTTGGCCAGGACATAACATAATAACATTTCAAAAGGTCCTGTTTACAAATGGGTCCAAACCCACAGGAATGCAGATTAAGAATATGCCTTTCGTTGCAGTATGTAATTCAGTCTATCACACTGGTGTATCTTAGTGAACTTGAATCCAACTCAATTCCACATTTATTAAATTCTACTTGCTACTACCACTGTGTTGATGTTTATTTACTAACAGTATTTCACATATCTAATTAGTGATGCAGATTGATATTTTTCTGAACTTAATTTGTTTTTTGGTATAATTGAGTCTTGAACTGGTCTTCAATTAAGGATGAATATGATTTTAGGCAAATCACTTTACCTCTTAGTGCCTCATTTTTTTCTTAATTCAAAAACAGAAATTAATGTTCTAGATGATCTCTAATATCTCATATTTTCCATTATATATGTCTCCAAATATGCATTGCTACTGTTTCTCCTAAATTGTTCTGTTTTCCAAATCTCCCTGGACAGAACATGCAATATAACCTTCATCTATTTAAACCTGCTTATAAATGGTCATTTAAAAATCCAATTCAAATAGATTGCTTATGTTTATTAACTCAACTTTGAGTTAATAGGATGTTGTTTTGATTTTATTTGCTCTGAGAATTACCTGGATACTATCACATCTCAGTGAGAAGTAAATCTGATTTACTTTTATACACTATTACTTTAAACGTGGTAATTACTCTTCTCATCATCTGCCATGGATAACTGACTCTTTGTCCATTTCTATAAAGAATAAAGAAGAAAAATTTACTAAAAATGGCATTGTGACACGAACTTTTACCTAAGTTAACTTCTATCATTGATAATCTTTAGAATTAACAAATTAAAATGAATTGATTTATAATGAGATTAGCTCTGAAAAACTGCTGCATTTTTGAGAAAAAGGTGAAGATTAAATATTGTCAAGAATTATCCTGATGGATAGCAGGAATGAGAGTGAAGGATTTGAGAATGAAAAAGGAAAGTTCAACAACAAGGACATGGCTTTTAATAGAGGAATATTTAAAAACTTTAAAAGCTGAGTCTATTAAAAATAATAAAATCATAACATCAAGTTTCTCACACACCAGCCAGCAAACAGAACTCTACATGATAAATGAAATATCACTGTGTAAGAGAATGAGAAAAATCTGGTTTTGCCAGGTTTGTAAATATTAGCCAAATTATACTAAATGTAGTTATCAGATTTTTAGGAGATTACCATTTTAAATATGTGTCAGGTAAAATAAATCTTAAGTTTAGATCACAGAAACATGTGTTTGGAGTGTGAAAATGAGATAACTTCAAAATCAAATAGATTATGTCAAAGAATAATATAGATTTAAAATTGAACCTTGGGGTCGATTTGCACAACCTTCTCATTTGACACTTTTTAAAGAGGATTCTTATGGTAAGGTATAATTTCTCTCCAGATTTATTTTTTTATTTAATGCATATTATCAAGGAACTCTTTGTAATATTTAACAATCTCAGTAAGAAAAATGTAGTTTTAATTCCCTAACGTGGATAGCCAGACTTTGCTACTTTGTTTTAAGTGAAGATGGACATCTTTTGAATATCTGTCCCTCTTGCCAACAAGCCTGCTATTCCTTGCCTTTCTGCAGGACTTCTCTGTCACCAGGTATCAGGGTACCCGCATTTCTCCCATAAAATGTAATATGTGTGTGATGGATTAGAATTTCACCCTCAGAAATATGCATTTTCTTACAAAACACTTTCATGACTTGATGTTTTCCATATATACTGTTTTCACAAACACTCCCACATAAATATACATGTGTGTGTATTTGTGCGTATTGTAATCTAAAAGCTCTGTTTCCTTTTTTTCTAACCTGCAGCATCACCCCCCACCCACAGCCAACATCAGGAGAGATATCTTTTCTTAGATATGACGAGATCGGGCGCGTTCAGGGTGGCATGGCCGTAGCTTTCTTAGATATGAAATAATGATTCAAATGCCATGGCTTTTGGAGAAGCCAAAAGGAAAATAATATGGTGCATAATTTTGTATAATATTTTAAATATATATATCTAAAATCAGTTATAATGTCTATGTGGTAAAACAAAAGAATGTTTTCAACAACACAGTCAAAAGTGTTCTCCACATATTCCTTATACATGTAATACAATTCTTCTGTGAGTTATCCTGTGTCCATTCTGCAGAGTCATTGACAGTTTAACTTCACTGACATAATTGAGGAAATAAAGAATGGAATAGGGGTTGAAGATTATAGATTCCATTGATTTATTTGTTAATAAATATTTACAGAGTGCTTGCTATTGACTAGGCACTAAGTTGTAACAGTAAACAAAACAGATATACTACCATTTCACAGAACTCATGGTTCAGTAAGAAAATCATAAAATTATACAAACAACAATGCATTTACAGGCTATACTGTGTATTTGCAAGGAAATTGAAGGCTGCTATGAGATGTTATAAGGAGGTGGGAATAGATTTAGGTTGGGAGTTGGTTTTGCCATCTGTTTTCTCAGTCTGTTTTGTTAAGGAGATAAGAAAGATTTAAAAATTTTAAAAAAAATTAAAAAAACACTACCACCACTACTAATTCTCAGAAACTACCCAGGATTAACACTTCAATAATACATATTACACATGTTCTACTATTTTGACTTTTTCCGTATTTCCAAATAAAACACCTTTGATCTCAAATTTCAAGAACCAGAAAAAGGGATTTGATAAGAATGGGAATTTATCTAAACATTATAAAACCTTATAAACCTTGTATATAATGTCATAATAATCCACCTTGTAAAATAGTCTGCCTTCAATCTTAACTCACATTTTTTTCTTATAGGGTAAGAGTTCAGGTAATTCTCTTTGGTAATGGAGGCTAACCTTGGGATAATTTATGTTCCATTACCCATTATTCATGGAAAGTTGCTTCCTGTTAACAGTTATTTATTGGTGGGCTGGCACTTCATGTTACTATTAGAGGGCTTTGGGACAGAGCAAGCGAGTAGCAAGTCCAGGAAGTAGAAAAGGCAGTGGAAAAAGACTCACCACTTGTAAAAAGTGTGGAGCAGTAATTTAATAATGACCTCCATATACTTGAGTGTTAAAAGTTTTGTAGGACATTAGTAAATAAAAGCAATGGAGCAAGGATAGAAATAGCAATAATAGTAGGTGACATTTATTGTATGCTTATCATTTGTCAACAGTTGCACTTAATGTTTTACATGCACTGTTTCATTAATCCCCATACCCTGTGAAGTAAGTACTTTTATTTTTTTAGCACTTTAGTGAGGAAAACACTGAGGCTAGAGAGTTTGAATAACCTGCCAAAGGAACATATAAAAGACAAGACTAAACATTCTCAGTTTTTCTTTAGTGTTCATAGATAGAAGGCAAAAAAAGAAAAAAAAAGTGTGTGTATGTGTGTGTGTTTGTGTGTGTAAAACTTGTTTATGATTTGACCAATCCAAAGTAAGTGAAAAAGTATTTATACAATGCTGGGCCAAACTTTTATTATAACATATTCCAGAAGATACAGTATACCTTGAGTGTTTTGTCAAAGCATAGTTTATTGCAAATTTGAATTTATACGAGCTGGAGTTGTGAATTAGATCTTGGATTTTATCATTTTCATTCTTCGATGGACTTCAACGATTGGTTAACCTAATAACCAGGAACTTTTTCACTCATTTTCTGTGGCTAAATCCATTTTCTTTCATTCAGTCTATGATCATTGAATCTCATACTATAACCACTGTAAATGAATACTGTAATTATTTTATTTTCTGAAAGAAATTATGTGTTTGTGAAATTCTGAGTTCATGATTCTTTGAAGAATAAAGTTAACCTTGCTTTAGTTTGAGTTTAAAAAACCCATTATAATAAAAGGACAACAAGTCAGATATTTCACCTCTATATTTTACTGGAGTTATAAGCAATATAGTACTGGTATGATAATTTCTACAAAAAATCCTAAGCTTTCTCTCTCACACTCCAGAAGCACCACTGTGGTCCTATTCACTTCTAATACTACCTGTAGCCTATCTTATAATAGT